>VXAD01008738.1:393012-436669 GCA_013399195.1 Dicrurus megarhynchus
TCGCGGCTGCCGGTGCCGGGAGAGGGGCGGGACGGCAACTCCTCAGGCGTGATCTCGGAGGGGAGGGCGAGGGGCGGCGTTCCGCTGCGGAGCCCGCTGTAGGGGCGAGGCAACCTTCTTCCGCCTCCGCGGCACGAGCCGGCTGCGAGATCAGGCTCTGGGCAGCTGCTTCTTCACAGCCGCCGTTCATGTCAAAACTCCAGAAGGACTCTACAAGCTGATTGCAACACCCCATTGTCAGATCCAAGCCTTGCGAGATATTTAAGAGTCGTCGGTATGAACTTGTTCAGCTCACCGCCGGCTTTCCACAGTTTATGTTTCACCATCCAGGTGCTTTTGTGGCATCAGTGACAAACAAATCATCATTCCTTTAGTGGTCACGCCAGAGGTGGGTGGGTTACCCGGCCCCCATGGGTAGCCAGCTCTTGGCGTGCCACTCACCTCCCTTCCTCTGCAGTTGATCCTGATGCCGGCAGCGTGGCTTCATAGAATCAGAGAATCGTACAATGTTATGGGGTTGGAATGGACCTTAAAAATCATCTAGTCCTAACATCCCGTGCCATAGGTCCCTCTAGACCAGGTCGTTCAAGGCTTTTTCCTACCTGGCTGCGAACACTGCTTCATTCCGGTATAGCTCCTTTCCCAAAGCCAGGAAATGATGGAGTGAGACCAGCAGGAGAGAAAGCTGATGGAGAAACCTAAATGGAGCCTGGAAGTTCTTTAAAAGTTTATTAGCTAAGCTGAAAGGCCACTTCTTCACTCATTCCAGGGAGCAAAGCAGCGCTGGCGTAGAGCCCATTGGCCAGAGCAAGGCAGTCACTAAAAAGCCACATGGAGCAAATGGCAGAGAGAGGCCAAACAGGAAACACTCCATCTGCTCAGAAACAACAAAGTGTGGAGAGGTGGAACAGGAAGCTGAGGGCAGCCAGGCAGAAGGTGCCTGCCAGTGCTAAAAGCTAAGAAAGAGAAATCCAGGGATATCAGGGTCCAAAACATGCCCTTAAGGCCCTCTGTAGTGTGAGCAGATCTGAACAACATGAGCATAAGCAGAAGCATTTAAATAAGGATTTTGATTTGGATTTGGAAAGCAGCAGGAAGCTGAGACCAAAGTTCTCCTGGCTTTCTGATATCTAGGGAGGATATCAGATATTGGATAAACACCAATTATGGTTTAAGTCAGAAAGCCCCAATAGCTGTTACTAAGAGATCACTTACCTTAACTTTAATCTGTGAGAAAAGGGAGATTCCATTGACAGGAATAATATCAACAGCAACAATTTCTGGAAAATTCTCAGTACACCTGGTGGGGCAGCAGCCACAGGTCAGAGAATGGGGAGAGGGATGAGGAATTCCTGTTAAAAGTAGTGAATATGGCTAAGGCCAGCCAGCCTCATCCTAGCAAATAATCTGCCTTAGCTGTTTGGTAGCAAAAGGGCTTTAGGAAGTGTTTGCATAGCACCATGTGATGTGCTGAAGAAGCACTGACCAGGTCTAGTGTGGAGAGCACAGAAAATAGGAATTCAGAAGAAATTAGGACCTGATCTAGTGCTACCAAGTACCTTTCTGTAGAGAAGTTTTTGGAGAAACAGGGCCACATGGAACCTGTGCAGTGCTGGGGAATTCCAGCATTTGACCAAGGTTAAATGCTATTCGGGAGGCAAAGAGTTCAACAGAGAAATAGTGTTCTTATAGGCAAGCATAGAGATAAATAGAATACAGAAACAAGGAGCTATTGCAGCTGCAGCCTTCAAAGTAACCATAAAGTAACAAATAAGAAAATTTGCTCAGCATCGCTGATGGATGCAGGCAAGCCAATAGCAGAGTAACGCTTGGCTCATGCTAGGGGTCATTTAACCAAATAGGTGTAGCAAAAGCGTGCGTAATTGCTTGCAAAAGGTATATCTGTATGTAACCAAAGCAAAATAAACTGCACAATCAACCATACTTCTGTGAAGAGTTTTGATTGTAGCCAGATCCCTCTCCAAAACTTATCCCTTCACCTTTCTGCTGGTGATGAGAAGGGAGGCATGAAATCAGTCCCCATGGCTAGTGGAGAAGGAAATGAAGATCCATTTGAATGTGCCCAGCTCAGTTCTTGTTCATGTCACGACTTTGAAGGCATGGGCCTTGACCAAGCACTGAGAGACCTCAGCAAGACTTCCCTGGCACTTGAATCTGGACAGCTGCTGCTTCACAGCTGCCTTTCATTTCAGAATTCCAAAAGCACTTTGCAAGCTAATTGCAACATCCCCCTTTGTCAGAACCAAGCTTTGTAAGATATTTAAGAGGCCAGAGCATCAGTATGCTCTGTTCAGCTGACCACTGGCTTCCCACAGTTTATATTTCACCCTCCAGTTGCTTTTGTGGCATCAGTGGCAAAAAAATCATATTCCTTTGATCTCTCTGTATTTCCCATAAACCAAGGCTACAGATAGCATCACTTTTATGAAATGTATTGGTATGCGAACACTTGTTCTACTTCCTGAAAGAATTTTAAAAATACAAGTAGTATTTTTTTTAATTGGGGATTCATGGTGGCCTTAAAATATCATTGCTTGTTGAAGGATTGAGTAAGGAATGCTATACGCTGGGTCAACCTTTGTGAGAAGGCCACAGAGGTATTGGTGGATGAAAAACTGGACGTGAGCCAGCAATGTGCACTCACAGCCTAGAAAACCAGTTGTGTACCGGGCTGCATGAAATGAAGTGTGGACAGCAGGTCAAGGGAGATTCTCCCCCTCTAATCCACTCCTGTGACACCCCACCTGGAGTACTGCATCCTCTAGGTCCTCTAGACCTGTTGAAGCAGATCCAGACAAGGGCCACGAAGATGATCAGAGGGCTGAAGCACCTCTCCTGTTAAGACAGACTGAGAGAGCTGGGTTGTTCAGCCTGGAGATGAGAAGCCTCCAGGGAGACCTCATCGTATCCTTCCAGTACTTAAAGAGGGCTTGTAAAAAAAAGAGGAGATGGACTTTTACACAGGCAGGTAGTGACAGAACAACGGGGAACAGTTTTAAACTAAAAGAGGAGAGATTTAGATTAGCTGTTAGGAAGAAACTCTTTACCATGGGGGTGGTGAGGCACTGGAACAGGTTGCTCAGAGGAGTTATGGATGCCCTCCCTCCCAAACTGTTAAAGGCCAGGTGGGATGGGGCTTTGAGCAACCTGATCTAGTTGAAGATGTCCCTGCCCAAAGCAAAGGGGTTGGATTTGATGATCTTTAAAGGTTCCTTCCAACACAAACCTTCCTGTGATTCTATGAAAGGAATTCCTGTGCCTAGGAAGAAACAAGCAAAGCAGTTAGGATTCACAGTATGAGACCTACCTATGGGGAAGTGGGGCCTGGTCATGGGTTACATAGGGGCTGATGTGAAGCAACTCTGGGGATGCACCTCCTCTTCAGACCCCCACATTTGGGTGGGAGTCCCTATCCTATTGCATTCCCAAATTTCTCCAAGCCTTCATCTTCCTGCCCCACACGTACAGCACCACTGCTCCCCTACAGAGGGTTGAGGCAAACAGCAGTGCTGTTCACCCCAGTTCCCCCAAAGCATGTCCAGGATCTCTTCAAGTGCTGCCATCACCTTTTGTATATGGCTTGGTAAGCCTTGGGGTAGATTCATAGCACTCCTGCAGAAATGGTGGGCAAAACAGTGTGGAGAATGCAGTTCTGGGCAAAATTTCATTCTCGCAGGATTTCTACTTAAGGTTGAGGAGTAACATGTGGAGGCTCTTTGAAAGCAGTCAGTCAACCTATTGCTTGTTCCCCAGCCAGCCAATGAGCCCTTGGAAATACGACTTCTTGAATTGGTGCCAAAGCAGGACCCTGGGGTTTTTAACACCTGGGCTGTGTGTCTGGTGGTGTAGAGGGCATGCACTCTCCCAAGGCCCCGCCAGCCTCACTCGGTGCTGCTGCCTATGAGCTTTGCACTGGCCCACAGCGCACCCTGCATCTGCTTGCCAGCAGCTTGGTGCCTCTGTTGAGCTGATTTAGGTTCACATCCTGTCACAAGCAGCTGGTTACATTTGCACCTCTTGTCCTGCAAGGGCCAGAGTCAGGCTCTAAAATACTGTTGATTACTCAGTGCCTTTTGCCTGACCCAGGAGAGAAGTGCTTTAGATAGAAATCTTATTAATGATGCAGGTGCAGGGCTCGGTAAAGTGGAAGCACTTCAGATTTCATCTGAATAATTAAATCCCATCAATAGGATTTTGCAGGACTACTATTTAAAATTAATAACTGCAAATGCAATTCTGACATATAATGGAACCCACTGAAATGGGATTTTTTTTTTTTAATAAAATGCTTTATAGCTTTCCTGGCAATTTTACAGCCACCTGGCTTTCAGTCCCAGCTGATCCTGAGCTGCAAAAGAGGGGTTTGGTGTGGTTTCTGAATATTTTTAACCTAATTTTAAAAATTAGGAAGTGGCTCCAAAACCAGCATCCAGCATGCCACTGCTCATGTTTAATGGACCTTTAGTAAACTGATGAGTAAATTGAGAGGAAATGAGGAAGTCATGTCTGGAAAAATATGTCTCCTCTGCCTAAGAAGATGGGAAGATAAGGAATCATCTATGTTTGCACCAAAAGCCACATTTTCTGAGAAATAAAATCTTCCTTTTCTCCGGAAACTACCTGTCTCACTCCCAACGGGCAGCTTTAACTGTGGCGAATGTGTTGAAGAGGCCAAGAGAAACCATCCCTGACTGACTCCATCACAGATTTGCACACTCATGCAGGCAGTGGGATAAAGGGTAAGGTTCATGGGAAAGCACCAGAGCTTTCCTCTTTGGACAACCTTCAAGCAGCACTGGAGATGTCTTTGTGTCAGCATGCTGTTCATCATGTTTTTTCTGCCTTAGCTTCATTCATCACCTACAGGAGCTTATCAAAGTTTGAATAGTGCTGCATGACTTCTCCCTCTCTTCATTACAATGGGGAGGCATTCGGTTCCTGCTGCTTTGCATATTTTGATAGGAAAATTGACAGTCAAAACTTTCCCCGCTTAGTGAAAAAAACTAACCCTGTCTGTCCTTGCATGCTGCCAGAAAGATGTGTTTAATATAGGCTATGACCTCTAATAGCAGGCAAATGGAGATAAGCACTTCTCTCCCTGGTGTTTTTCAGCTGGCTGAGCCAAGCAGCTGCTTGGATCATCCCCAGTGGAGGGGCTCCTCCAGTTTTCCCATGGGAAACAAGGATAATGCAGTGGCAGCCTTTTGAGTTACACTTGCTGCAGGTCATATAGCAACTGGAAGCCTACCCTGGCCTCAGAGAGGATCTGCAGTGCCCATAGGAATCATGGGGTGGGTAGCCCTCAATAATGATGCTGCTTTTGCTGTCTTTACCTGCACAAGGCATTGGAAAGAAGAAAATTGGCTGCAAATTTGAAGCCAGGGTCAATTTTCCCTGCAGAGATCTTTTGTTTCTAGAAACACTGTCTTGATTTTAAAAATGTGATTTTGATAGCAGCAGGTTGGGTGATTTTACATGCAGAAGGCTGGAAACGGAACTATCAACCTGGTATCACAAGAGCAATTGGGCAAGAGGGTGAGAGAAGAGCATGACTCTTTCCATGGCAGGAATTGAATGTGCCACTATTGAAATGGGGAAGGAGAATACTCCTTTTGGAGCACAGAGAAGGGCTACTTCCCACGTGACCTTCAGAAAAGCAAAGACACAAAAATTGAGTTAGCCCAAATAAAAGATGTACTGACGCACTGCAGGGATGCTCTGAAAATAATTGAGTGCAAGCTTGGAAAGTAGTTCTAGATGGGCACAATTTAGCAGGAGGCCATGAAGTATTTCTGTTTCCCAGGGCCGGGATCTGGAAGAATTTTATCCCCAGGTTTAGGCCCTTTCAGCAGAGCCTCATGGATCATGAGTATCCCTATATACCTGTTCTCCAGCAGAAGTCGAGCAGTGGCCCTGGAGCCAAAGCATGAGCCCAGCCCCCAGAACTGCCTCTGCTGGCTTTGGGCAGCTCCTGCATTCTACTTGGAGATGAGTTTTACCTTCATACAGCCACGCTTTCTCTCAGGCCTGTGTCCTTTGTGTCCTTTGTCCAAATTTACCAGCCAACACAGGAAGATTTTCTCTACACGGGGTGATGTCATTCTCAGAAAGGCATTTAGCAGAAACCTGGTTAAGGTTTGCTACAACTCAGAGGGCCTGAAAAATTATTTTATCTCCACTTGTCTGCTAATGATGGGAAAGACAGAAACTGAGTCTGAGACTTTGCAATCTTGTAGTTTCAGTAATTTGTAAATTTAATAATTTAGTGCAATGACTATGGCTCCACACGAAGTTGGTTCAGCTCTCTCCTCCTCTCCAGGCACAGTTAGATGCACAGGGCCACCCAAAAGGAGTCATTGTTGTGAGGGCTTTCCACAATAGGAAGAGAATAAAGGCTGTGAAGCTGGTTGCCCTCTGGACTACTTTTAATTTCAAATTTTTTTCTTTTCATGGGTCTGAAGTAATAGCTTATAGCACGCTTTAATGGTAGCTGTTACAAGGTGAAAAGTTCCTTCCAAGGTGAAGGGAAGCACCAAAGCCCCCAAAGCAGGCTGCAGTATCCAGCGCTGAACAAAGACAACGACCTTGTAAAACCTGTGAACCTTTGGCCACGGTGCATCGCTGACATTTGTAAGGGTAAGGTCACACATCTCGGGAAAGCTGAGCGCCCACAGCCTCCGTCAGCCTGACTCGCCGCTCTGCTGTACAGGGACTCTATTCCCACTCGGTAGCAGAGGTGGAAATTTCCACGCCTATTTCTCCGACCCCCTGGAGCAAAGCTTGACTGAGGAACCTGAAGAAGGCAGTGTTTAGGCTCTGGCCAGACGGATGCAGCACAGGAAACAAAGCACGGCAGGAAGGTGGCAGAGTTGCTCCGATTAACCAGAGGGCTGCAGGCTTTCGCACTCTCCCAACACGGAAGCACACTTACTGAATGGGAAGAAAGGTTAATCTCGATTTCTTGCAAGGCTGGATGAAAAATCAGCCCTTGCCTCGTGAAAAAATGACACGGGGCAACACAACAGCTTTTGCCGTAACTCCGTGATGAGTCGGGCGGCTCGCAAAGCTCTCGGCGAGCCCAGGGGCAGGGAGAGACCCTGACCCCCGCCCAGGGGCGGCGGCTGTCATACACCGGGGTCCCGGCGAAGCGCCGGCACCGCCACCGCCGCTGCCCCCCCGCCTCCAGGGCTGGCGGGCTCACCCCACCGGGGCACGCGAAGAGCCGCTCTCTCGGGCGTTGCCGGGGGTAGGAGCCGCAGGCCGAGAGTCTCAGGCCAGCATCCCGGACCCTTCCTGCCCGGGGAGAACGGGCCGGTGCCCGGCAGGCAGGGGCAGGGTATCCCCCCAGAGGCAAGGCCGGCTCTTCCCGGCGTGGGGGCGGTGCGGCGCTGCCGGGGCCGGGCCGTGACCGCGTCCCGCCCCCGGCGGGGCGCTGGCGGGGCTGCGGGGCCTGCGCAAGCTCAGCCTCAGCCACAACGAACTGGGCGCCGAGGGCCTGGGGCTGCCCCCCCGCCTCGCCGAGCTGGGCTGCCTCGAGGAGCTCGACCTCAGCTTCAACCGCCTGCGCCGCCTGCCCGAGGGCCTGGGCCGGTTGCGGCACCTCCGCACCCTCGACGTCGACCACAACCTGCTGCCCTCTTTCCCTGCCCCGCTGCTGGAGCTGGCCGCCCTGGAGGAGCTCGACTGTTCCGGCAACCGCCACCTCGGGGCCCTGCCCGAGGGCATCGCTGCCCTCCGCCGCCTCAAGATCCTCTGGCTCAGCGGCACTGGGCTGGCATCCCTGCCCGAGGGCCTCTGCCAGCTGAGTGCCCTCGAGAGCCTCATGCTGGATGGCAACCAGCTGCAAGCGCTACCCGCTGGCTTTGGCAGACTACAGCGGCTCAAGATGCTGAACCTCTCATCCAACCTGCTGGGGGAGTTCCCCTCTGCCATCTTGGCGCTGCCCAGTCTAGAGGAGCTCTACCTGAGCCGCAACCAGCTCACCGTGCTGCCCTCTCACCTCTGTCAGCTCCACCAGCTCCGCACTCTCTGGCTGGACAACAACCGCATCCGCTACCTGCCTGACTCCATCGTGCTCCTCCACAGCCTGGAGGAGCTGGTCCTGCAAGGCAACCAGATCGCCATCCTGCCTGAGGGCTTCGGCCAGCTTTCCCGTGTCACCCTGTGGAAGATCAAAGACAACCCCCTCATCCAGCCCCCCTATGAGGTGTGCATGAAAGGCATCCCCTACATCGCAGCTTACCAGCAGGAGCTGGCCCACTCCCAGCCTGCCCTCAAACCCCGCCTCAAACTGGTCCTCATGGGCCTAAAGGATGCGGGAAAGACCCTGCTGAGACGGTGCCTCATGGAGGAAAATGGACAGAGAGAGGACATGGGAAGCCTGGAGGCAGGGAACACCCAGCACAGAGGGTTTCCTGGGCAACAGCAGGACATTGGGAGGGTGACAGTTGGGTGTTGCCCCTTTCCAGAGCCTCAAGACAATTCCTCAGTTCGGGTACCTGTCATACAGCAGGTGGAATGTCTCCCCGCTGAGCGGCAGGATATCCCTTCTCGTGTGCCCTCTCACCGAGCAAAAGGGGAGACACCATCCCCTGCACCGTCACTGCCACCCAATGCCCCCCAGGTACCACTGGGACTAGGACTATCAGGAGGCAGTAAGGGCATCGAGGTGATGGACTGGACAGCGGATGCAGAGAGGGGCCTGACATTTATTGTGTACGAGCTGGCGGGGGACCCAAGCTATGATGTGATCCAGTCTTTCTTCCTCTCTCCTGGAGCGTTGTATGTGCTGGTGGTGAATTTGAGTGCCTACGTCCCTCAGCACTTCTACCCCTCTGTGGGCTATTTCTTACACTGGCTCAGTTCCAAGGTGCCCCATGCTGTGGTGTGCATGGTGGGAACCCATGCTGACCTCTGTGCGGAGCGGGAGTTGGAAGAGAAGTGCCTGGACATCCATCACCAGATTGCTCAGCAGGAGAAGAGGGATGCTGAGGGACTCCAGAGCTTAGTCCAGCAGGTGGATGAGGCTCTGGGACAGGACTTTGACCTGCGCTGCTCCAGCCCGCACGCTGCCTTTTACGGAGTCTCGGACAAGAACTTGCGGCGAAAGAAGGCCCAGTTTCAGTATCTTCTCAACCACCGCCCACAGATCCTCTCTCCAGTGCTGCCTTTCAGCTGCCAGGACCGTTGCCAGGTGCGTCGCCTGCGGGACAAACTCCTCTCGGTGGCTGAGCACCGGGATATCTTCCCAAACCTGCACCGGGTGTTGCCCAAGTCCTGGCAAGTGCTGGAGGAACTGCACTTCCAGCCACAAGCTCAGCAGTTGTGGCTTAGCTGGTGGGACTCTGCCCGACTGGGCTTGCAGGCAGGCCTGACGGAGGATCGGCTCCAGAGTGCCCTGTCCTACCTGCACGAGAGTGGAAAGCTGCTCTACTTTGAGGAGCATCTCACCTTGCGGGAGTACGTGTTCCACAACCTGCCGCGGCTCATTGACATTCTCAATGTCTTTTGCCAGCGGGATGCCACCGTGCTGCTACAGAAACTGCTCAGTGACACCCAGATTGATGAACTGAGGACCACTCAGCTCCATCATTACGTGGAGGGCTTCTTGCTGCATGGCCTCCTTCCTGCCCATGTTATCCGTCTCCTTCTTAAGCCCCACATCCAGAGCCGGGAGGATCTGCAGCTCATTCTGGAGCTGCTGGAAAAGATGGGGCTATGTTACTGTGTCAACAAACCCAAATGCAAGCCCTTAAATGGGGCAGCTGCTTGGTACAAGTTTCCCTGCTACGTGAAAAACGAGGTGCCCCATGCAGAGGCATGGATCAACGGCACCAATCTGAGCGGACAGTCCTTCGTGGTCGAGCAGCTGCAGATTGAATATAGCTTTCCATTCATTTTCCCACCCGGCTTGTTTGCACGCTACAGTGTCCAGATTAACAGCCACGTGGTCCAGCGGTCAGATGGCAAATACCAGATTTATGCCTACCGGGGAAAGGTGCCTGTGGTGGTGAGCTACCGGCCTGCCAGGGGAGCTCTGCAGCCAGACACTCTGTCTATCGCTAGTCATGCGTCCCTACCAAATATCTGGACAGCTTGGCAAGCTATTACGCCTTTAGTGGAAGAACTGAATGTCCTGCTCCAGGAATGGCCGGGCCTGTACTACACTGTGCATGTCCTCTGTTCAAAGTGCCTTAAAAGAGGGTCACCCAACCCACACACATTTCCAGGTAAGGCACAGCCCAGCTTGCCTTTCGTCTCTTCTGGAGCTTTGCCCCGTCTAGAAAGGTGTCTTATGAGGTCAACCCTAGCTCTGTTTCTTTTTTTCTATTTTTTTTTTTTTCCTTTTTCTTTTCTTCTCTGCTCTAACTCCTTTCCCTGGTGGTTTGAGTCATGAGAGAAAATATTAGGGTAGCTCCAAGGAGACAGGCTTAAAATAACCCTATTCTGAGAGGAGGGGGGTGTTACATCCCCCTTTGTCTGCGCCTTTTCTCTCTGCTTTTTGGGTTTTGGCCCTGAGGGTTGGCGGTGCCGTTGTTGAAAAGGCTCTGACCTGTCCTCCTTGTTTTGATTCCTTTGAATGGGACTGTGGTGTTGGGGTTTTTTTCCCCCTAGTTCCTTTTACCCTGCAGCTCCCACTTCCTTGGAGCTATTTGTAAATACGAACAGAGATGTCTAAAACATTGCAGGTGTCCCCCATCCCCCACTTCAACCCTCCACCCCCAAAACCTGGCCTGTGCTGCAGCCTCTCTAAATGCAGGAAGGCTCCTGGTAGACAATGGGTGTGTTGGATATCCATAGCCCTGTGTAAAAAGAGCTTTCTCTGAGCCCTGTCTCTAGTGGGAAGCATTCCTCCCTGAAGAGAGGAGGATACTCCATCTTCTTTGTTTAAGTGTCTCACCTAGAAGTGATTCCCAGACTGTGGCTTTTGGAGCTGTTCTCACGAGCAT
The DNA here is from genome assembly GCA_013399195.1 of Dicrurus megarhynchus. Taxonomy (NCBI): domain Eukaryota; kingdom Metazoa; phylum Chordata; class Aves; order Passeriformes; family Dicruridae; genus Dicrurus; species Dicrurus megarhynchus. The sequence goes on from VXAD01008738.1 coordinate 403,983, forward strand.
TTTATTTTCCTTCCTCTCTCTCCCTTCATCAAACAAAAAAAGCATAACCTCTCTCCTCTGGAACGTGACTGGTCGTGGCGCTTTTTAAAGCTGTCGCCTCTAAAGTTGTGATTTTTATTGGTGATATTTTCCAGCAGCATCTGTTTTACTTTATGTGTGCAGGTACTGCCTCCTAACTAGTGTCCTTCCAGCTCTGCTTGGGTTTGCTCTGCGCCTTGCAGGGTGCCATGGGAAAGGTGCTTTGATGTGTAAATCTGCATGAAATCAAAACACACTCTGGACTGTGAGCAATGCTCCAGAAATCTGCATTTTAACAACCATGTTGGAGGTGTGTTGGAACATTATTAAGAGGTAGCCTGAAATTGTGCAGGGAACTGTAGCATGAGTTAAAGCAAGCAGTGGTGCTGAATTTGTTTGTAAGCAAATGTGATTAATAAGGTGTGGGTTTTTTTGGATTGTTTTGGGGTTTGGATTTTTGGATTTTGTTTTGTTTTTTTTTACCTCTGGACATTTAGAATTAGGAGATGCTGTTTGCTCCTCAGCCTGAGTCCTAGCTCCATCAACTGTATCTCCCTCTAACTGCTCACTTATGTAAGAGCCATTGGACTGGGGGGGGTGAACCCATGCTGTGAGACATGCTGAGTGATATCTTGCTGCTGTCATGGTGCTTAGGGCAATGTGATCTGCTTTCCAAAAAAAACCCCGGAAACAAAAAAAAACCAAACGTGCCACAGAACCCCTGAAAAAACCCCCAACAGCCAAACCAAACAAAAAACCCCAACAACCTTCCCCAAAACCCCACCAAAATTAGTCAAGACAGCAAACATGTACATGCAGTGTGATGGTGTCATGGGCACCTATTGAAGATTTAGCTTATGAATTCCAGTCTGCAGTCACGTATCTCCGTTATTTCTTCTTATCTGGTGAGTGCTTTGTGGCTGTCCCTTTTCTCCCTGTGAGTAGATGATGCTTTCAAAGTGAAATTTGAAGGGGAGCCAGACTGTCTGCAGGCAGTTGGTGTTGTTGCTGACCCCAGTGCGGGTCAGAGCGGGTTCAGAAGCATGAGAGAGGTATTGAAGGGCCTTTTCCTTTGGATTTGGCTGTGCCATCTATGTTTCCTTAGAGGTGGGAAGTGATTGCTCTCTCCTGGGAGCCAGGCCAGGTCTGCTGGGAAGGGAAGGCACAGGTGAGCAGGGTGCTGAGCATGGGAGGAGCTGGGGCTTGTGTGCCAGGTCTCTGGCACCTGGGTGATGCTGCCTGTGGAAAGGGGGCTGCAGCATTTTTGAGGAGTTCCAGCAGGGAAGTCAGGCCTTGCTATCAGTGGCACAGGATAGCATCCCAGGTGTGACCCTGCCTTGGGGCAGGGAATGACTCTCTTAAACATGGATGCTGCGTGACTCTAGCTGAGAGAAGAGCAGACAAACATGTTTAAAAGGCAAGGCTGATCTGTGGAAATGCTGGAGAGTGATTAAAGGCTGCAATTTATTGAGAAACCTGCTTGTTGTCTTGGACGATGCTTAGATCTAGCCCAGCTGTGATCTGGACTATAAGAAAAATGTGAGCTATGATTTGGCTTGGGAGGCCTGTATGTCTGCATTTAATCTAAAATATTCTTTGCTGTGTGTCTGCTCTATGAAGACTTTTTTTTTTCCTCCTGATTTTGTTGATCAGGAGGCGTGCATGTTTAAAGTCATGCTGCCAAGCTTCCTGTCATGCAAGTGAATCATGGTTGGTGTCATTTTTGACAAGGTGTAGGAAAGAGATGGGTCTAATGTTACAAAAATATGTGGTGAGGGAGATGTCTGTGTTTCTTTCCAAGCTCTTTCAGTGGAAATCCCTGGCAATTACAATGCTCCTAATACTTAAACAGGTCTGTGGGCTTTTTAGGACTGCACTGAAGAAGTGCTTTGCAGCCAGTTGACCTTAATAAGGGAAATATTTCTGTGGAGACACTGCCAAATTTGTGCTCAAAAATGGAAGTGCAGTCTGGCTCTGTGTGGTTGTGCAATCTGTGTCGTCATTCATGAAACTGATGGTGCATTCTTTGGTCATCCAAAATTTTTATTGGAATCCTGTTCAAAAAGGGAGTTCATGAGTTGAGGATTAATCTTTGCTTTTCCTCCCCTTGCTTCTCTGTCCTGCACACTATAGCTTCCAAAATCAATAATACACACAGAAATACTCTAGGAACAAGCTACTGTGCATAGAAACGGTTAATAAAAATTGAAATTCTGCATTCAGTTTTCCGAGGGCTTATTGCAAACAGTGAATGAACATGATACAAAAATGCCTTGTTAGGGTCCTTTTAAGGAAGTTTTTGTGTTTGAAACAGTTTTGTAGCTGGGTGAAATAGTAACTGAATTGGCATTTGAGCTGGAATCTCACTCTGTGCTTTGAGGCTGCAGTCATCCACTCAGCTGATAACAACTCAGTGTATTAAATTTTTTTTTTTTCTTTACATATGCACTATATATAAATAAAATGTCCCCACCAGGCTAAGAAAGTCATATGCCTGCTTGGAGTGACCAGCAGGAATGGTTCACCTCTCCAAGATGATAAGACCTCAGTTGGGTCATCACAGGCATTGTGAAATGCTCTCATTTGTATGTGATGTTCTTTTAGCCCCTGGACTGAAGAGCTTTTAGGTTATTCATGTCCCATAAGCTATTAAGTGACTTGGGACTGGGGGGTGGAGATGGTTTGCCATCTGTCTGATAGTAGACACGTGTGCTTTGTGTGGACAAATGTGACTGGATTTTCCAAGCTTGCATTCATGTGCACCTGCTAACTGCCCTGCTGCTGTTTCCCCTTGCCCTGTGCTAGGCTGGGTCTGGGTCACCATGGGTGCTTCCAGACTGTCTTTTGTACAAGGTGTCCTGATGTTCTATGCGTGATTCTTCTGGTGTTTGGACGGGGAGGGATTATGTTTGACCAGTGGTTTTCCTTTATTCCTGCCTGTGAAGGGGCTGTATGAGTTTAAACATAAGAAAGCCAGAGTCTGTGTCCATCACAGAAGATGGGCGAAATGCTGTCACAAGTAAGATAAGATGATGTGGGTTTTCACAGAGTAAAAATATGACAACAAATGGAAAGACACGGGCAAAGATACTGTGTGAGTCTAGCAGCCCCTGTCCAAAAGGATGCTCCACAGCTATTGGGGAGCTTTGAAAGGTTCTGGAAGACTAGCAAGAGGTCTCCTGTGGAGAGAGAGTGCACATCTGCCACCTGCCTTGTTATCCCCTTATTGAGGTATCAGAGCAGGGAGGAGATCACAAGCCTCTACTCTGCCTGTCTCCCTCATCGAGGGTGAAAAGAAGCAGGGATTATACTGCCAGTCACCTTAAGGGGTAGAAACGGAGGTAATCATAGTGTAGTTCCCCCGTGAGTGTCTCTGTCGTGGCTAGAGCAGGGCTAAATAGGCCTTATGCTCATGATTCAAAGTGACCCATGCTCACCAGCCCCACGTTGGAGTCAAAAGCTATCATGACCTCCTTTGGTGGCTGGGATGGAGTCAGGAGTTAGGGAGGTGGAAGATCCTGCGATGTGTCATGCTCTCGAGTCACCCGATGCAAGGTGAGGCGAGAGCAGGTGAGACTGGTTTTGTCAGAAGGGCTCAGAAGTTGCTCCAAAATCTGAGCTGCTGCTCAGTGAGAGGCTCATGTCAGGTATCTAATTCCACTTTGTAGTCATGCTTTAAGTAGCTGGGCTCTTTTCACAGACAATTGCAGTAGAGCAACACCTTGTTATAGAGCCTGATGCTAGCATTAGGCAGCCTTCTATTTTCCCCATTTGCAGGTGGAGTCTTTTTTTTGCCTGACTTTCAAAGTAGATCTCATGGCTGTTTTGGGGCTGGTGTCACACTATTCTGCAGGCTGTGGCTTCAGCAGAGTAGTGTGGCATAATTGGAGACAGTGGGACAAGACTTCAGCACCATGTGAGCTCTGGCCGTGGATGATCTGGCAGGATGAAGCTGAACAGGGCCCTGTGGTTCGGTAGAAGAAGAGCATAGATTGGTTGCTGGACTTGGGGAAGCTACTGTCATTCTGTGGCTCTAGCATGGATAATTTAGTTTACTGACTAGAGCTGGTTTCTGTGCTGCTGGAGTGACAACCTTGACTGGTGTGACTTGCTGTAGGTAACAGTGTAGAAACACAGTAGTAGCCTATTTGCCACCAGGGATTTTTAGAGATTTGCTTCACATTAACCTGTGTTGCAAGGTGAGCATTTCAAGTCCTCTTGTTTAGTGGCATCCTCTAATTTAAACAAAATGTTGAAAGGGACAATGAATGTTTCTGTGGTCTTGGAGGAAGCTGAGAAATTGCCAGAGGAAGAGTGTGGTATGGAGTGTGGATGGCTGCCCTGGGACTGTCCCTGGTGGGGCACAGATGTGGGGACCAGTCTTCGGAGAGAACTGGAGTAGTCAGTGCAGACCTGGGCTTGTGCCTGATGATCTAGCTTGGGAGGACACAGGAACGGGAGGGAATGTGGATGTCCGAAGAAGGGCTGAGGTTTTTGAATTGCCTTCCTAAAGCTGTCCTGCGGTGTGTTTGGGGACTTTTATTTTAAAGCTCTTAATATGGAACTTGCTAAAATTACTTGAAATTAGAATGGCAACATGCACACTTAACACTGCTCAAAGGAATCCTCTTCCTTACACAAAATGTTCCTATGCATTTCTGATAAAAGAAAAAGGTCTTCTGGTTTGTCCCTTAACAACTTGTCTTGCCCTGACCTGTTCCCCATGGGAGTCATCTCTGAACTTTGAGCCTCTGGACTTAGAGCTGCCATCACTGAACAAGGGAGATGCTAGATTTGGTTGAGTGGATCTTTTTGGTTTGGTTAGTGAAGCAAAGCAGAGTTCTTGGCCTTCAGCGCATTACTTTTTTTTTCGGTTTGTATTTTTAGTTTGTGTTTTTTATTACAGTTGCTGAAATTTGTCTTTGCAGGAAATGACCTATAAAAGAGTTGCTGGGTACCAAATGATTCTTAGTTTCGTTGCGTGAGATCTGTTTAAAAGCTACTGACTGTGAGGGCGAGATAAGATGTTGATACAGGTTTTCCATTCTCTGGAGTCAGTTGATTACGTGAGGACTGATTTGTGTGCTGCTTCAGCATGCTGTGGACACAGGTGTCACGAAACATGCTTTGCATTGTCTCGTGTGCTCACACATCTGGTGATACGATACCTGCTTCTACAAACACTGAAGTGGGAAAAGTTTTCCTGTGTAAGTTTAGTTGAGATTTAGCATGTGAATGGTTCACATGCAGGTGTATTACAGGGGCCTACTTCTTATGCATCTCGGGAGCAGATGGTGGAAAATCACTAACAGTGCTGAATTATTGTTGTCTTTTGGGGGTGTGAACATGTTACTTGACATTGGGATAGAGCAGTGAAAAAACAATATCAGTTTAAGAACAAAATAAGTGTGCATCTAGTAGATAATTCTCCTGTAAGCTGTGGTGTGCGTTGCTTTTGCAGTGTTAAGCAGGCAACTGTGGTAGCCTAGGTAGTAATTTGCTAGTAATAGTGCAGGTTACTTGTTTGGCTCTTGAAAGCAATTTGCCAGGAAAGAAGGAGAAAAATTTATTTAGTGGAAAGTCCTGTGTGGGGTTTGAATTCTTTGAAGTCATCAGTGTACAACTTTTTTTCTACCTTCCCCTATCCCCCCCATCATGAATACAGGAAGAATAATCTCTAGATATGTAGATATGTAAAGAAAATTGTGGTCTGGGTTGAATACAAGGTAATCAGTTATGTCCTTTTATCTCCCTCTCGTTATTTGTGGTACTTGTGCTTGTCAGACAGATGTGGACAACTGTGAGAGTAACCAGGGTGGCTGCTGCCAAATAAGATCACCTCAGGTGCTTTGGAGCTTGTGGGATGCCTATTTTAAGGGAGCTCCTTGTAGGGACAAGGAATGGGAAGGGAGTGTCTAAGGTTTCTGTGTGAATTAAAATCACCAAATTCCTCTGCTGCAAACAAAATGTGTCAGTGCTTTTGACTAGCTAAGAACTTATCTGTGTCTGAGAAAGTAATGCAGTTGGGTTATAGGAGTCTCAGCCTGCCTCCATGGTCTGTTATATGGTGGTCTTGCCTACATCAGGAGAGCTGATGGGATTTTGGTGACTGCAGTGTGAGGGAGCTGTCTTATACAGAGGATGAGGAGGCCATGATATTTTTAGAAGCTCTTGCATGGATGAAATTTACAGTCTTGGATGGCACAGTCACCTGTGTGAATGTGGCCTTTGTTCCAGCTAGACCAGCTGAGAGAGTTTTGTCCTCTAGCAGTTTCTTTCTGAGGAACCAGATGTGAGAACTGAGATTGGGGGGTGCAAGACCTGTGAAAAAAAATGGCTGGTTGGCTTTGTGAGAAATTTAACTTGGGATGTTCAGATGGAACATCTTTGAGGGCTTATGGTTCTGCCTCAGGAGGCTGCTGGAAGCTGAAGACACATTGAACTTGTGGTATTTTCCTGGCTAAAGCTTGGTGCTAACACTGATCGGGTTGCCAACATGGTCAGTGGTAGTGTGGTTTCAGACTTAACGCTGGTTCTGTGGTTAGGGGTGACTTGTCTGTGGCCAGTGTATGGAGGCTGTGCTGAGACTGAGCTGTGACTGCTGAAGTGCTTGCCTACTGGAGTTGATTGTGGTTTAAAGCAAGACCTTAATTTCAAATGTGTTTTTTTCGTTTTCACAGTGGTCATTTTCAAAAGCCCTGAGCTTTAGCCGAAGGTGTACTGAGTACACTCCTTACTGGTTTTAGCTGTGGATTCCTGGGGGATGGGTGTGAAAATGACATAGGACCTACAGACTTTAGAAGGTAGCATTAATTTTGAATTGGCAATTGAACATGGCAAGCTCTGCATGAACCAAACAACAGCTTTGAGATGAGCAAGGTGCTTCCGTTGGGAAGTTCATTAAACTGAGCGCTTTGTGAAGATCAGACTGAACTGAACTGCGAGGTCAAGTAACCTTCAGCACAAAATAAAGTTCCATCTCAAATCCTGTTCAGACCTGCCTTGTATTGCCAAGTGCTGACTCGGATTTGGTGCTTGAACACTCCAGGAAGCAGGTGTATTGTTGTTGATCTAGGATACATTGAATTGTGCTGATAAGATGATGGGTGACTTCTGCTGGGCTTTTACTGGTGGGATTTCACAAGCTTGTCTAAGTGCATTTCTGCAAGACTCTTTATGAAAGCAATACCAGGATATCTCTTATACCCAGTTTTAGTGATGTTTGCCTGGAGTCCAGTTTAGAGAAGCATTTTTATTTGTGTTATCTGAGGGAACCTAGACTGTTCTGGGAAAACTCCTTCCTCCTTCATTCATGGTACCCATCACTTTCTGTAGAATTTTCAGTCTCTTCCTGTTACAATGTGACAGGAACAAAACAAAGGTACAACAGTGGTGGGACAGGGATTTATGGGCCTCATGCCCACAAATGACTGGTGATAAAATGAATATTGTAGGCTTTTGTCCTAACAGAGTACAAGATTATGGCACACTTCACTCAAGACTTGTTTCTTGAATTATCTGTGCATAGTAACTTTCCAGTCTGTGCGCTGAATTCCTCTTGGAGCATATTCTTTGCATTTTTAGCAGATGTTTTTCTCTCCAGCAATGGTATCTCGTAAGGGACAGATCCTGCCCTGCAGTAGGGTAGGGTTGTTGATGAACTTCCTAAAAAATTAAATGGCCATGGTTTCCAGAGCATCAAAATCTGCAGGGTTTGATTTGGGGCAGAGGTGCTTGACCTAGTTTGCTTCCAATGCATGTAGTGGTTTCTGCCCCATGACACCACACAGTGGAAAAATATTGAAGATGTACAGTGATTTGGCCTTGCTTGACTATGAGAGACATGTGCAGTGCTTTTGGTTCTTCTGCATCAGTGCAAAGTTGGCAGCGGAGGGCTGCTAGAAGGGCTGATTTGTCCCAAACCTATCCTGAAACAAGTGTTCTCACATTAAGGAAGACCCCCCCTTGCTACATGGGCAACATACAGAGGATGAGCTTCTTGCAGCAGAAGAAAAAAGCATGTCATGCTGTTTCTGCAAGTTTATGATGGACACAGCAGAACTGCAAAATTGTCCCGCAGCACAGACCACAAGTGTACATGGTACAGCAGCACCCTGCTGCTTCTCTAGCTGTTGTTGTGGAACTCTGTTGCTGGCTATTTAGTATCTTCTCCACTCCCTGTGGCCTCTTTCGTAAACGCAGCAGTCAGGCATGGATGGCAAGCAGTTTTTCTCTGAACAGATAGTATTAGAACTTAGCAATTTGCAGAGCTGAAATGTCTGCAGGCTGTACAGTGTGGAGGACAGAGAGACAGGGACCTCTGAGACTGGCTGCCTGACATCAGTCTTTTACTTTAAATATTCCTGTTGCCCATGTCTGAAGTTGCATTTTCATCTCTCATTAAAATTCTCAGATAAATTGAGATCAGTAAAGAATGAAGTACAAAAAGATGGGGTGATGGCTGGTGATAAAGACCCATTCTGATAAGCAGTCCTCTCATATTGACCCTTCTGACACTTGAATTTTTATCTTTCCACCCTCTCTCTGTATTTATATAGTTTGTAACTCACCAGTCTGTACACATGGTCTCTTTTACTACATTACAGGGAAAAGAGCATGATTGTCAAATTGCTGATCTTTGCACTTTTCAGGATTGCATCCTCAATGTATAATAATCTGCAGCTGTATTTATGATGTGTGAAAGAAAAACAACTTGAACTAATGTAGAACTCTTTATTTTCTCCCCAAAAGAGCCAAACAGCTGCAACATTGTCTATATGGGACCAAAGGGGGACTTGAGGCAGCTACAGAACTTACTTGTCCCCTTTTGTAATTCTTCATCTGTGAAGCTGTGAGTGGCTCACAGGAGCAATGACCTTCCTTAGCAGGGTGATGTAGTCATGACGGGATGCACAGGAGCTGGAGCAGAAGTGATAGTAGGGTGGCAGCTGGGCTGCTCTGCACACCTTTGAGTGTAAGGAAGGCATCTTGCAAATTGCAGACGCAGCCGGGAGTAGCCGAAGGGCATGGGAAATTGCAAATCCAGACAAACTGGTGTCTGACTGAGCAAGAGCTGTGTGGTGCCAAACTCTCACTCAATGATAGGGAGCTGTTTCTGGGTCTAAAATGATTTTAAAGTATGCTGTAGGTTGAGAGAACAGCTGCTGGCTTGGCCTCCACTGCCTTAATGTGGGCTTTGAGCCAGCCAGCCTCTGTCCCACTGTTGAACTTCTTGAGTCACTCCATCTTGCACCACTGTACTGCTGAGCAGCCCAACTAGAAACAAGCAGTGAGAGCTGGAATAATCAGTTCTGGCTCAAAGTATTCCCTGGGTAGTCCTTTGGATGGGCTGGCTTTCTTGGGGAAGCCTCATCTGGACTGTATCTTCAGGAAGCCAGCATGCTGTGTTCAGAGAGAAACAAGCAGGTGGACCTCTCCACATTTCCAGGACGTTCCAGGCAGGGGAAGATGGACAAACTTATCCTTTTTATGTGTCTGTGCTACTGCAATGAGGGAAAGAGATGGAGGACTGTGTGTTTCCTCTCCTGGTCTGCATGGTGCTTCTTACCCCCTTGCTGTGTGTGGCTGTATTTTTGCACTGGGTTTGCATGGCAAGGTTTTGGTACCGGGCATGGGGCCCTATAGGGTTTGCTCCTGTGAGAAGCTGCTGGAAGCTTCCCATCTCTCTGACAGAGCCAATGCCAGATGGCTCCAAGATGTACCCACCACTGGCCAAGGCCAAGCCCACCAGCAGTGGTGTTAGTACCTGTGGGATAACATATGAAAAGGGGAAAAAAACCAAACCCCCTTACAGCAGCAATTGCAGCTGGAGCAGGTGGATGCCCGAAAGAGGCTGTGATCCTGTGAGAAGTCTGTGCTGGAGCAGACATCGGACAGGACCTGTGGACCCATGGAGAGAGGAGCCCATGCTAGAGTAGGTTTGCTGGCAGGACTTAGCACCCTGTGGGGGACCCTTGCTGGAGCAGTCCATGAAGAACTACAGTCTGTGGGAGGGGCCCCACACTGGAGCAGTGGAAAAGTGTGAGGAGTCCTTCCCTTAGGAGGAAGGAGCAGCAGAGACAATCTATGATGAACTGACTGCAGACCCCACTCCTGACCCTCTGTGCCACTGGAGAGGGAGGAGGTAGAGAAAATCAGGAGGAAAAAAGGAGTGAAGTTGAGCAGAGGAAGAAGGACTAGGTAGGACAGAGATGTTCTAAGATTTGGGTTATTTCTCATTATCCTTCTCTGATTTGTTGGGTAAAAAATTAAATTTTCCAAAGTCGAGTCTATTTTGCCCATGACAGCAATTGATGGGTGATCTCTCCCTGCTCTTATCTCAGTGAGCCTTTCAGTGTATTTTCTCTCCCCTGTCTCATTGAGGAAGGGAGTGATAGAGTGGCTTTGGTGGGCACCTGGCATCCAGCCAGGGTTAACCCACCACAATTTTATAGGCAGAACTGCTGGATAGGGTTGAATGTGCTGAAGCAGAGGGTTCTTGGTGGCAGGTTTCCAAACCAGGGAGTCAGCAGCAAGCACCAGGCCTACTTGCACTCATTGCATAATCAGATGAGTTTTCAGCTCCCTGTGCGTTTCTCTAAATCTTCCTTTTGAACAGCCTCTTTCTTTGTCCGAGAGATTTTCATGCTCTTATTTCAGGCAGTGATGCATGCACTAGATTTGGAAAATTCTCATATCCATATGACTCTGGTATATCAAAGTGGCTAAATTTAGAAAATCTAACAAAATAGAGCTTCCCCTTCCTGTGATCTGACATAATGTTTCTTGGTCGCTGTTATTTTTACTACAGAACAGTTTAAATCTATTTTGGTTGGGCACTAAGTGATGGCTACAGTGTGAAGGAAGAAATTTGTTTCTGTGAAGTCAGGCGGCTGTGCTGCAGCTTCAGGGCTCTGAGGGCAGCCTGCTCATGCTGAGCATGTGCCAGTGCTGTGTTGGGGCCCCCTTACAGCCCTGCTCAGCTCTCTTGAGCCCTGCCCGCTCAGTAGAGGGTCTCTGGGGCTCAGAGCTTCAATGGCTCTGAACTTCTTCAACATCTTGTAGATGTAGTGAGTGGCCGTGGTGATGGATTTTAACACACACACATACCACTACTTCACTCATCCTCCAAATTCTGGGAGGACAGTATAGGAGAGATGTTTGACTGGAACCAAAGTAGCAGACGCAATGGGAGTTTACGTGGGAACTAGTCATGCCTCTGGTTTCACAGGTCTCTTTAATACATGGACCTTTTACTGTACGCTGTTAGGACTAGGATTGAGCCATCCCTGCCTGGAAAATGCACTGGTGGAATCATGCCCTGCTGAGCACCTTGAGCTCTTGTTGTCAGGAATGTGTAATTCAAGATTTCCAACTTCCTTACTCATTTTGGTTTTGGGTTTTTATTTGTTTGGGTTGTTCAGGTGTTTTTTAAGCCATCTCCTTTGTTAAAACTTTCTCTGTGGAGGTTCAAGCTCATACTTTATTATAGCTGACTGCTCTGCTTCAACAGCCTTCTGACTTGTTCCTGAACATCCCACGCCTGCTTTCATATTGAGATGGAGTGAAGGAAGACAACTGGGATGTTGTGAAGAGATGCCATTTTTTGCTGACCTCAATATCCCAGAAATCTGCTGAGCAAGAATTTATGTCTTACTTTAGCATCATTTTAAACTTCTGGTGGACAATTGTGTAGAAATGTTCAGTGGGTGAAAATAGAGGCAATGTGAGCCTCACTCTGAAACTTTGGTCATCTCCAGGTGCTTTTGTTCAGGTTCATGATGGTGCCAGAGGGAATGAAACTCCAGTGTGCTTTGTCCTCACTAAAAGGTCCAGTCAGATCTGCGTACCTGAACCTGTACTGTCAGGAGTTTTGGGCAGGGAGTCTTGCTCATGCTGTCACATGAAGGATCGTGCTGTGATCCAGCACTGGTGACATTTTCATGGCAGCTTGAGTAAGCAAGATGTTTGTAGTTTCCCAAAGGAGCATGTGTGTGCCCAGAGGGTGCCCTACGGGTTCTCAGGTGATTATTACTGGGTTTTGGCAATATCTTAACTGATGCTTGCATAGGCAAATAATTCAGCTCAGCAAGTGGCTGCTGTGGTCAGCTTGGAGCCTTGCTAGGCTGAGATGCTGAAATAAACAATCAAGGGTTGAGTCTTGTGTGCGTCTTTTCCTAAGCAATCTATTTGTGCCCTCAAAGGCTCAGCCAAAGTGAAGACTTCCTTGGATGAAAGAAAAGTTTGGGAACCTTCCCCTGGGATCAGAAAAAAAAAATCACTTTTCTCTGTGTCTTTTGTAATGGAAAGCTACCACAAAGCTTTTGAAGCTGTCTGTTATTTTGAACTTGTTCTTTGTCCTTCTTTGAAATAAATCACATCTTTCTTCTCTGATAAAAGAGTGCTTAGCATGTTATGTACGTACACACGTGCACATTTTTGAGTGCCCGCAGTCAAGTTTAACACAACGTTAAGAAAATGTTGCCAAACATGGCAAGATCATGTTCAGTTTAGTGATTCACACAGGGATCTGATTAAAAAAAAGAAAAAAAGTTAAAAAAAAAATAAAGAAAGAAAGAACCCCCCCCCCAACCAACCGTTGGGCTGAAGAGGGTGTGATGAGAGAAGGTGCTTAATGGACCATTGTGGGAAGTGCAGTGGGATGGCTCTGAATCTGTAACTTGGATTTCTGGCCCAGCAATTTGCAGGTGCTAAAACTGTGCTTCCCATTAAAAGCTGGCCGCTGTGCAAGTGTGGCCAGGTGTCTTTGGCTAGGGGAAGCTGAGCGGTGTGGCTGTTCACTCATTGCATGGCTGCACCTGTCCCTGGGCATGAGGGTGGAAGCTGGCAGCCTGGTCCTTGTAGTGAGGTTGGGCAGCTTGAGGGCAGTTCTTGACCAGCCTCTAGTTTATTGCCTGTATGGGATCCCAAGTTGTCATGTTTTATGGCAGACCCATGGCCAGGCTCCAGCTCAGAGTTTATTACTCTTAGCTGTGCTTCCTGAAGCAGCACCTTTGGTTGAAAGCTGTGTTGCAAAACAGCCTCTTCTCTGCAGCTGCTGCATCATATAAGTTTTGTGCATGATTCTGCTTCTCTGGCATGTACCAAGTGCACCCAATCCCATCTGAATCTTGCAGGTGAGTGTTGGAACTGAGAACTGCCCACAAAATTACGATTCTGCTGGAGACGGCACTTTTGCCCCTTGCTCTGTGCTGCTTTATTCTCAGTTGCATAATGCAGCATGATGCGGATAATCTGGTCATCATTACAAAAGGATTTAAAACTCCTTTTTAATCAGAAGTCATTTTTAATAAAGCTCTGCTTTGCTTAGAGGACTGTTCTCCTGGCTTGAGTGTTTAAGAACAAAATGCAGGAGACTGAGGGAGGTGGGAGGGAACCAGTTCAGGGAGGAGGGAGACAGGCGCCTCTGTCTGCCTCCCAGGAAGCTGCTGGTGAAGTCCAGAACTGTGGGACACGTTTCCACTAGCACCAAGCATGCAAACGTTGCATGCATTACGTGCACAGATAGAAGCAGCTTTTAGGTCTGTGCTCTCTCTGAATTTTTCTCTCAGAGCAAACTTCTGGTGGTGGTAGAGAGAAGGAAAGGTCAGTCTAGTCCAATCTGCCTTGTACTCACCCTTTTAACCCTCTGTGTCCAAAACACTGGTAGTCCTCTAGGGCGTCCTGCATCTCAGAACAAACTGTGGTCCTGGACAAGGTGCAGCATTTACTTCCCTTGTAATGGCAATGGCATACAGTTGGTGTCATTGACATTATTTCTTTGACTGTTGCTCTGCCATTTTATTGTGGAAAGTGCACCGTCTGAAACAGTGCGTGAACTCTGAGTAGCTCTGAAACATATCCTCTTCTTCTCCTATACGCCAGCATTTTTCCCACTTTTCTGGCAGTAGCCACCTCTTGAGCTGTTTCACCTCCTCTCAGAGCAAGCCTGTTTGGGGGTCTGAGCTCTGGCACTGAATGGCCTTTGAGAGCAAGAATCCTGCTGCTTCCTGGTTTTTTTCAATCCCAGTAGTCCTCACTCTTGGGATATCTCCAGTGTATGCTTAAGATGTCCCTGATTCTCATTTTTGATCAGTGTAAGTTGATGACTGGGAAGTTTTAAGGTGGTTTCTCCCCAACACAGATCCCATCCAGAGGAGAGCCAGTAAGCTTGCAGTTCAGGTGAGTTGATGAAACATCTGAAGGAGGGGGAATCAGGGCTGTGTTACAATGACACTGGTGAGTAAGTGCCTCAGAGTTATCCACCTGGTGGAAATCTGGAAGTAACACTGGTTTACAGCACAAGTAGGGGACCAGGAGAGAGCTCAGCTTTGGGACAGAGTTCCCTGTGAGGGAACTGGAAGCTCCTGGAAAGGTGCAAGGGAGTAGAGGAAATGGTGGAGGAGTTGAATGTTCTCCTGCCTCCCTGGGAGGCTGATGAGTTCTTTCTGGGCCCCAGAGCTCCTTCCTGTTTCAGTAACCAACATGACTACCATAGAAGTGATTTTTAAACAGCAAAGATGGATGCTGCAGTTGACTTTTGGGCACTGAGAACCCAGAGCAGATGGCATTTAGCAGGCAGTGAACTCTGTAAGAGTTAAGTAGCAAAGCTATCGTTTCTGTTTTCACATGTCTTCTCACTGGGAGTCATTCCAATGGTAGAATAAAAACCAGTAAGAATTGGTCTCAGCGGAGATAATAAAACGATCTATAATATTAAGTTCGTAAATAAGCACTTTTCCTTGGGAAAAAGGTATTTGTAAGAAAAAGCTAGCTATTGCATTGATTTACAGCTATTAGTTGTCTGTCATCTCTTTGGATATTGGGGAATGAGAGGGTTCAGAAAAAAGTGGTTAAATTATTGGAAATGCTAAGGAATCAAAAATCAACACAAAAAGAAAAGAAAAATTAAAAGATTAGTTCTCATCCCCTCTGGAAAAGGGAACAAGTAAAAGCTGTTAATAGTAAAAGGACGGACAGAGCTCTGTCCTATCATTGAGCAAGAGAAAGCCAGCAGGTCACTCAAACGTCAAAGACAGCAATTTTGGTAATAACAAAAGATACTTTAAACCAAACAAATAGAGCAGATTCAAAACAAAAATCAGTTTTCCACCTCTCTTGGCATGGGGAGACTTAGGCTCTGAGCTCTGTGGAGTGCTGTTTGGGCACTTCCATGTGCACCAGCAATGCTTTTATTGTGGCATTATGCATGAGACCAAGAAGAGAATTTGCCACTGGTCTCGGTGCTCTGTTGCCTCTGATTTTAGCCATATAGCTTGATGCAAATCTACACCACACTCGGTCTCACAAGGAAGAAACACTTGACTAAGGATGTATTTAATAAACTGGAGTGTAAATGAAAAAAATACATGCAAATAAGGAAGTTATAGCTGATGTCCTTGTAATTAAGGAAACTTCTCTGATCCTGCAGCTTCCTGATCAGCTAAAGCCATACTTGTGGACAGCATGTAGTGTGGGGTTAGTTATTACATTGTAGAAAGTGGATAGCTTTGAAGGAAAAGTGCCAAGGAGGCATTTTGTTCCAATTAAGCATGAGCCTAGAATAAATTTTGGGATGTTCATGCATAGATCAAATTCCCCAGTAAAATGACTTCAATATGAAATTATGTTGATAGATTAGAACAGGGATGAGTTCAAGTTGGTTCAATAGCCAGGTAAAACACTTGATTGGAGTATGAGCAGAACCTATGGTGTTAAGACTTTTCTCCTTAGACCAGTCGATGTTGAAGGGTAAAAAAACCAATGTTCCTGTGTTTAAGTGGACTCTGTGGTTGTCCTGATGAACAGCAAGTGTTTCTGGGTGACCAAAATAGCTTTACAGAGGGGTATTGCGCATGCATCTCACCTTAAGTGATCTGGGAGAGAATACTTACCACAGCAGGTTTGAAAATGCAGCTCCTTCCAGTTCAGTTTGCAAAACACACTGAAACCTTGAAATGGCCCTAAGGCAACAGCAACTCACAGAATCAAGTTACTTTTATCCAGAGAGTTCATTTAATCTCAGAGAAAACTGTTGGGCAGCATACGTAGATGCAAGTCTTGTATGTGTGTTTTGGTTTGTTCTCCTTTTTCTTGGCTGGCAAAAGGCAAGTAAATTAAAAAAAAAAAAAAAGAAGAAAAGAAAGGATGCTGTGGTAGAGTGTAAAAGGTTACTACAAGGGAGAACTCCAAGTTTTTCACTTCCCATCTGGACACCGGTCAACTTCTAGAAGAGGGGCTTCATAACCAGAATCCTACTTTCAACCACGGCACACATGGACATCTTGTGAGGAAGGAGTAAGCCAACAGGGAAAAAATCTTGTCCCAAGTGCTCTCCCAGCCTTAGGCTGTCATCAGCAGATGGATTTGTCTCTTTAGTAATGCTTAAAGACACTTTGCTTGGTCTGCTTGTGAACCCTCGTGTTGCAGCAGTCTGCAGTCTGTGTCAGGTGCTTCCTTTTGCTTTTCCTCAAGTGCACCGTGTAGTACCTGCATTGAGGCTTTCTACTTTTTGTGTTGGAGCAGGCAGAAAACAATCAGCCAGTTCAGGGTGCAGTATTAGTTGCTAGACTATTGTGAGGAAAAGTGTCTTGCAAACTTGACTAATTCTCTACATTTAGTAGAAGGGCAGGTGAAGTCTTGGCCCTGCCTTATCAGTTGCGTAAGGCTGGAAGTCGGTGGGACTGAGTCTTGTACGGCCTGCTCTGGGGGCTAGCTTTTCACATGGCCACCTATTAATGTGTTGTGACCCAAACAGAGAGACAGAGGTAGCAGGATGGTGACCAGTCCTGGTACTCCCTGCAGACTTTAGTGAACCCTGCCTGTTAACTGTTTATCATAGTAATGGCTTTGAGAACTCTTTCAAACTGCTTTTTTTTTCCGTTTAGTTGGACCTGCAGTGTGCTGATCATCTGGACGAAAGAAGGGTCAGCATCTCCTTTGTCATGGGGGAGTAATAGCTTTGAAATTACTTTGACGTGTTTGGAAAGATGGGCTGAGACTGATGGGAATTGTTACTGTCTGGACTGTGCAGCCAGTGGTGTCTAGTGTTCAGGTGGATACTCTGTGTGCAGTTGTCCCTTGCTGTTACTGGGTGAGGACAGGTTGGGGCTAGCTGCAGTTTTCTCTCCAGCTGGTGCCTTGCTTTGGCAGATTGAGTTTATGGCAGATAGGGCTGAAGGGGTGGAATTAAAAATAACCAAAAGGTAGATTCTGGGCCTGGTTACTCAGTGACAGGCCTGTTTCTATTCTGGGATGAGGATAATTCGCACTGAGCTCATTACACCATGACTCTCCCTTAAAATGCCTTGACAGTCAATTTCATTCCAGCTAATAAGGTCCTAAAATGTTAATGAAGCAAATCAATTTTTCATGGCTTTGTATTGCAGTTGTCAGAAAGAGCTGTGTTGCAGCCTGCCAATTCAAGAAGCTTTTCAGATATTAGAAGGACAGCAAAACATTAAGCAATTTGAAGGATGTTTTATTTTCTCAGTTTTTCCCCAGTGCCCCCTCTCATTTTAATAAGACTTTATGCTGTGCTGTTTGCTTGTCCCCTTTGGTCACGTTCTTTCTCCATTGTCTGCTCTCGTTACTAATGGGAAGAGATGGCTTGTTCCCACCTTCCCTGCTGCACAGGGAGAAGAAAGATGGAGTGCCCAACAGAATAGGTAGAGATGAAGCTGGACAAGGGAAGTGACTGCTGAAATACTATTTGAAATATATGGAGTTTGATGGAACAGAGTGGAGAAATGGCATCTTGTTCATCCCCTGCCCTCATCTTTTTGGAAGGAGCAGTGGTGTCAAAAGTCACAGCCCTCTCCCCTCCTGGCAATTTGCTGAGATGTCACAGTGTTACCTGGCATAAATGCTGTCTGCACTCAGTATCTCATGGACTGCAGAAGGAGGAGAGAGAAGTTGCATTCATTGTGCAGCCACGTTGATGGTAGATCACTTACCCACACTGGTTTAGGAACAGGTTAGATGGCAATCATCTTCTGTTTCTCAGAACTGCTTATTTTGTACTGCCAGGAGAGAGAAGGCTCAAACTTTCATGACTGCTCCTGGAGTTATTTTGATGGAGCTGTTTTGATCATTTACTGCTCTCTGCATTTGTGTTTGTGAGTCTGCAGATGGGAAGTACTAAATTGTGTGGTTTGGGGAATGTAAGGGGTTTTTTTTATTTGCTTTTAATTGATTTCCAGTTCTAACTATAACTTCTATGTGCCTGAGAAAAATATAATTAACTAATGTTTTGGGACAAACATAGAGTTTTCCAAGTTTTATACTTGGAAGCCTTTTACTGCCACACTGGTAAGGGATGGTCTCAAATAACTCATGAGGGTAAAATTAGTGTATGAGTTGTAATTTGGTATTTTGAATAATTAACCTCCTGTAGCTGTTGAGTCTCACATCCACAACACTTTCCACTCAAGTTCTCCACCCAGAGGTATGCTCGGTCCCGTGCCAAGGGCTTCTCCAGAGCTTTTGCAAATGCTCAGGTGTGTCAATGTCCTCTTCTGCTGTGACAGTGATGGGTTAAGAGCTAGCTGACCCTATAATGCCTTGTGGAAGAAGGAGGGTATTTAACCCCCTTAAGCCTTTCAGACCATAGCTGGTGTTTGTGTGACTCTCCCCTTTCCTGAGTGGCAGAAAATAGACTTAGTGATTGCCAATTGAAGTATCTGTCTGCCTGTGTCTCCTGGACAGGCCTTGCAGAGCACTCTAGCCTTTAGCACAGCCCTGGGCTTCCTGCCAGGGTAATTAGCCTGGTAGCTCCTTGGGTAGGAGGTAAAGTGCGGGCTGATCTCAGCTGCTGTGGGAAAAGCTGCCTGGCCTTGAGCTGAGCAGAGCCCAGCTTCTGCAGCACCTCTGGGGTTCCTGGCCTGGAGAACTGCCATTCTGGGTTCTAAAGCTTGACCAGTCAGCTCCAAGCTGAAGAGCACTGCTGTCTGTTTCCAGAGGTTGTTTTGCATTTCCTTCACCTCACATAACTTAGTAGCCTTGAGAAAACAATTTCCCATGCAGCCATCTGGGGGAAGTATGCAAAATGAGCCATATATATGTCTACAGTCAGAGTTGTGAGGCCTAGAGATGAGGTGCTGGCTTGAGAGACAGCTGATGCTGGAACTGGAAAGTTGTCCAATGCTTGGATCAGCCAGCAGCCCCAAGGCTGAGCCTGCCCCTCTAGCAGTTGTGATGCTCTAGATTGGAGCTGGGCAGCCGCAGGAGACTGATCTGTGCTCAAGGAAGCTGTTGGTGTTTTTGGTCTTAAAACCTTCAAAGGAGAAATCGGTTCCTTTTGCATACTTTGGAAAGCTCTAACCCTTGCTCTCCGCACCCTCTTCTCTGCGCTATCAGCTTCTGGTCTTGGGGACTCACCTCTTCAAGCAGGTCCTTTGCCTTGCAACTGGCTGCCTTTCCCACTCCACATTTCCAGAGCAAGCTTTCTTTTTGTTTTCAAGCCTCCCTTTCTTTTTAAACTATATCAAATCCCAGGCTCATTTGTTCCTGAGCATGTGCTGTACCTGATGGGTGGTTCTGCTCACCAGCCTGCTGTTGTGATCAGTGCTTACCAACAGTTTTTCTTTTCTGTTGCCTTTTTTGCACAGCAGTCTCTCCCACTAAGGCTCTTTGAAGGCTGGGGTTTTTGTTGTTGTTTTTGTTTGCTACCTCTAAGCTCCTTTGACTGGGGACTGCAACACGAGGCTTATGAAACTTTTGTTCATAATGTGCACTGCACCTTGCTCTGTTCCTTTTTGTGATGTCTCTGCTTTCAGCTTCTAC
This sequence comes from Dicrurus megarhynchus, assembly GCA_013399195.1. Classification (NCBI taxonomy): domain Eukaryota; kingdom Metazoa; phylum Chordata; class Aves; order Passeriformes; family Dicruridae; genus Dicrurus; species Dicrurus megarhynchus. Next base: position 423,783 of record VXAD01008738.1, read on the forward strand.
TTTTTTTTTTTTTCTATATTTGTAGCCAGGAGAATAGCCTTCAGTGAGAAAAAATTAATTCCTAACTTGGAGGTCTCTGTCCAGCCTGCTGCCTCAAGCAGGCCGGGTAGATAAGGTCGCTCAGGACTCCAGAAATAAATCAAGTGCAGTGTTCTGTCTTTCTGGGGAATATTTTTGTGCGTGACATGCAGGCAGTGCTGCAAGGAGCATATTAAAAATTCATACCAGTACAGAGCAGTATTTTCTGTGCACAGTGCTTGAGAAGAAGCTTGTGTGTCATACACAGCAACATTTGTATAAAGCAAGTAATTAGTTTCATCTGAGCAGAGAGTGGCAAAGACAAGATTTAAATGGCATGGAGAAGAAGCAGGCTTGTTGTGAGACACCATCTCCTTTCCTTTTCTTCTGCCAAGACTCCTGGAAGATTTCTTGTAGAGCTGGCTGCAAAGTCCCAGTGTGTGAGGGCGTTTCCTGCACTTGAAACAGAAGGGGAAATCTGTGCACATGGCTATTCATCTCACCCTGCGTCTGTGACAGCTTTGATGTAATTGTGTAAGTGCTCCAGCTATTGAACCTTAAAACAACAAACAGCTGGGCACAGAAGCTGTAGCTTCTCCAACCCCAGTTTCTTTGCAGTTGTATGGATGAAAGGGGATGGGACTGCATGCAATGCACAGGGGTGTTCTGAGACCCAGAGCTCTCATGTGAGCCCTGTTTTCCGACTGCTGTTGGAAACAAAGCATGGGACACGTGCTTTGGGTATGCAGGCAGTGTTGAAGTGTTCTGTTCTCTGCTCTTCTGAAGGCATGGCTGCTGAGTGCTGTGCTGAGAGATGTCACAAGCAGAGATTAGTCAAAGGAGGCTTGACAGAGAAGCAGTTGAAGCTGAGATGTAAAGTCTATCTCCAGTCAACCCCAGTTGCAGTGGTTTGTGTTGGAAACCCTTCAGCAAGGAGGAAGAGTGAGAAGGGATTTAGGGTAAGAGAACATACGAGCACTGAGGCTGCAAAAACCAGTGGGTCCTTGGTTGGAGCAGCTCTGGGATATATATATGGTGGAGTAAGTGGGTCAGTGCTGAAGCAGGACAAGATGTAGGAGCAGCTTGGTTTTGGCTCTTATGCTCTTGTTGTGAAGCATGAGCAATATATCTTCAAGGTCCCTAGCAGACTGAAGAGAGAAAAGCAAGACCACAGAGCCAGGGCCAGGTCCTGCTCATCCACTGCTGGCTGGTTGTCCCAGTGGGGCCCGGATCCTGACAGCAGGAATGACAGCATGAAAATGATAAACATCATCAGGCTGATACTGTGCAAATGTGTTCTCCTGGGAGCTCTGAGGGAGAGGAGATGGCATGACAGGCTGGAGTAGAGTAGCTCATCCCTATGCCCTTGCAGCAGATTCTTGATGGGGAACCTTAGGCCACTTAGCACGGCCATTGCAGTGGGAATTGCGTAAAGGCAAATGGTCTAGGTGGGATTTTCTTCCTGCGTGCAAAACCTTCCTCTCTGTTAGGCAGCCAAGTAGGCTTACAGCTGACCTTGTCTGGCTGCCAGCATGGAGTAACCAAACACTCCTACAAGTATTCACTTTTCTTGCTGTCAGCTTCTCTCCTAGCTCTCTGATTTGTCATGGGTATCTGGCATTTCACGGGTATTTTCTAAAGGCCAGTGAAGTGTGCTTTGCAGCATGCATGGGTCTGATCACTGGCATGGGCTCTGAGTGAGCATGTGCCTGTGTCTGTTCTGGGATAAAACAGTGACAGTGAAGAACATCTTGCTGACATAGAAATACCTGCTTTAGGTGAGCTGGCTAATGCTGGAAGGAAACAGGCCTTTCTGGTAGAGCACTGGGCATGGGTGAAGGTTTGTTGCTGCCTTTCCCTGGGACTGCCCATGTGTAGCACATTTCTTTTAAATGGTGCAGGCAGCATGGCTCACTCAGCCTGTCTGCCTGGGGGTGTTTACAAACCAACTTACGGCTGCAGCCAAACTGACCATGGTAGTTTCATGACAGGGTCTTAGTTTGTGTCTCAACCTTAACTTGCTGTGCAGCACATTTTACCAGGTTGTGGAGGCCAATTTCTGTGCCAAAACACCAGGAGGGTGGCCATAGGAGAGATGCAGCTTTTCTGCACCATTTGTGCCATTGCAAATGGAGAGGCAGCAAAGCAAAGGAGCATCTTCTAAAGCATTTGCTCTCTGTTTGCAGGTGCTTTTAACCAGGCTTGGCGGGTGCCTCTCTGCTATCAACTGAATTGGGATTTAGATGCATCTAAACATCGGGCCTTGGTCAGCAAGTACCCAGCATTAAAGTGCCTTTGCAAATAGGGCTCATGCTCTTAAATCAGATGAATAATCTTAGTCATGCTGATTTGTCTACTGGAGTTGGAGTTTTGGTTAAAACCTTAGTGGCTTCTCTGGAAGTTAGCTTTAAAACTAAGTCCATGCTGAGACTAAGATAAGCTTCGTGGTTGTGTGTGTGCTATTGCACGCAACCTTTCAGAGAGGGCAGGCAGAAATGAGGTTTCCAGTAAAACTTGTGACATGCTCACAGAGGAATGTGCAACCAAAATACAGCCTGTATGTAGGGGCGGAACAAGTACTGCAGACATGAGGTGCTACAGCTAGATTTAAACTTAACAATTAAACCAAGGAAACACCTCCACATGGCAGGCACTTAGCTTTTCCTTTTGTATCAATCAGTCCAATGCCTCATTGGATCTCCTCTTTCCCACCCTGCTGTGGCCCTGAAGACTTTTATTGCTAATCCCCTACAGTTTGAATAATTTCTGAATAGGAATGTGAGGCTTCTGAAAACTCCAAGAGATTCTGGGCCTGGAGAGTTGTATCCAAGCAGGGTGTCTCAATGCTAGTTTGTTATAGCACACATTACATTGCATATTGCAATGGGGTTTGCACCGGCTTTTATTCAGTAGTGATATGAGGTGTGGTTTAGATAGTTATACCTGGTTTAGTATTGTGATGAGTTTGTGCATCAAAGATGACCAGTTTGCAATGAGAAGGGGATGAGAACAGTATAGCAGAGCAGCAGGACATCTTTTAGCTGAAAGGGGGAGGAATAGTAAGGACGCATAGGTGACCTTCTGTCCACTTGGTGCATGGTATGTCTTATGGAGAAATTTTAAGAAAAGTCTTTCTTCTAGGGAGCAGCATGTATGTCAGCAGCAAATGGGAGTGGGGCTGGAGGAGCTTTAGTTGTGGCTGGGCACAGAGTAAGGCGAGCTTTATCCCAGAAACAGCCTAGAGGAGAAGGTAAAGCCATAAAGAAAAGGAGGGGGACTGAAGAGCCATGGCAAAGCGTTTGCCTGCAAATCAGACATCTATTTTACCCTACAGCAATCTTCTCTGCATGAGAAATCACCATCTAAGTATTTCTGAAGTGGGAAGATGGAAATGGGAATGAAGGCTCAAGCAGACAGACCAGTCTTATTGCACTCCTCTGGTTTAAGATCTAATGGATATTAGACCTGTCTTTAAAGTGCATAATGGTGCACCGATTTTGTGACTCATCTTTCAGAGATGGTGCTTTTAGTACAGTTATCAATACTGCAGTTTGGAAGTCAACCTGGGGTTGGAATTGTTGGGACATGGAGCCCTGTGGCGTACGTGCTTGATGGGGTGCAATGGTGCTTTCAAAGTATGACAGCTCATGTAATTGAGGACGCTGCCTTGCAGACTTAACTTTGAATTGCAAATGCCATCACATTTCTTCTGGTTTGGAAGATGGCGTCTTCCTCACTTAAAAGCTGCTCTGCCAGTTCAGGTTTGAGTGTAGGTGTGAGATGAAGGGAGATACTCAAACCAAATGTGAATTCAGACTGTAGACAATGGGAGCAAACTGGAATTGCTGGCCCTACAAGTGGGGTATCTCTCAAGGGGAACTGTGTGTGTTCCTTGCCAAGCCGTCCCCTCTCTTTCCACGATATGAAATGACATGCTTTGGAAAAAACAAGGGATTTTAGATCTGCTGTTTCCTGAAAGTGAGAAGAGAAGCAGTGTGAGGAGGAGAAGAGGGAAGCAGCATTTGTAGGACTTCATGCCCCATGATGGGGCTGCCTTTTATGCTATTGCTGCACAGGCTGAGCAGTACTTTGAAGTGTGATTTCTTTTCTGTTTTTCCTGGGGTGCCCAGCAATAGCAACTAGACACAAGCAGACATTTTCTGATGTTCTTTAACAGCAGAGGAATTTATTGCAAGTGCATTTAAAAATAGAGGAGTCCAAGGACCATCTGTCTTGAGTGTTTTAGTGGAAGTGGGGACAGCTCCCAGTGGCTGCTTGATTGATGGGTCCAGAGAGTTTTGTGTGGACCTGTGACTGCAGCCCACTTACAGCTGGCCTGCCTCTGTAAAGAAAGTCACTCATCAAGCCAGTTGTGATCTGGTGCCTCTGCCTTGGGTATGTCTGTTTGGCACCCATGTAGGCGCACTCAGAAGAATTGAGCCCTTGCTGGTCGTCCCGTATTGCCTTTGAGAGCAGACCCTACCTCCCAGACAGGTATCAAGAGGTGTTTCTGGTGCTGTTGGGTGCCTAAGCTGTAGCTGGACTACTCTGAGGAGATGGCATGTTGATGGCTGGGGGATCTGCCTTGCTGGGCCAGTCATGTGTGGAATGGAGCCAGGAGGAAACTTGATTTGCTCTGAGCGAGCTGTTGGGGGGAAGTGTTCCCCAGGGCTGGGCACATCTCAGCAACTGGCTTTCCCCTCTCGCTGTGCTGACCTGTGTCTTGCCCTGAACTACATTCCACAAGGGTGCCAGCAGTGAGGAGCTGCCAACTTGGCACTTGAACAGCGGAGCTGACGCAACTGATTTCACAGAGGGATACCAGGCGGTGTGAGAGCCCCCCACTGCTACTGACTCAATACAGGGCTCGTATTGCCTCTATTATGGATGAGCTGACAGCTGGGAGCTGGGATTTGCATGCTCAGCAGAGTATAGCATAGCCAAGGGTCCTGACAGGATGCAGCAGCAGTCCCATGGCAGTTGTGGCAAATGCACCCAGGGAGAGAGGCATTAGGGAATCTTCCATCTAGATGCTGTGAATCCCTAAGGAGCTCTTGAGGCTGTGTGCAGTGATTCAAAGCAGAGACAGGAAAGATGGCAGATGTTATGTGTGTGGGGACCAGCATGTCTCCAAGCTGTACTCAGGACATTCACCATGGTTACATGTATGGGATCTGCTTGCATTGCAGGACCAGTAAGCCCTCTTGCAGTGCTTGCCTGTGTCGCTCATGGATGCTTACCTGGTGAGGGGGAGAGGAAGGGCATGCTAAAAACAAAAATTGCCTTGCTGATGCTTAAAAGTTTTCATTGTTTTCCTTTATTCACAGGAGAACTGCTGAGTCAGCCAAGACCAGAGGGACTGACGGAGATCATCTGTCCCAAGAACGGCAGCGAGCGAGTTAATGTTGCCTTGGTTTACCCCCCCACTCCTACTGTGATCAGCCCTTGTTCCAAGTGAGACCAGAAAGCAGACCTACTCCCCTGTCAGTAGACACCAGAAAACCTACGTAAAACATGCCCTCACTAAGCACTTTTTTCTGGAAGGTAGCAGCCCCACAGCCTGGGGACTGTTCTAATTATTTGTGGCTGTAGACAGCTCACTCAAAGGATAGGCGGTACAGTGAAATGGGCTGAGGTGTTCCCTGAGCTGTGTTGCAGCAGATGCAAGACACACATTGGGCAGGACAGATCAGGAAATAATGCAGTCGTGGGTGGGTTTTGGTAAGATGGGACCTCAGGAGATTTCTGTATACCCCCTGCTCAAACAGGACCACTCTCACAGGCAGGTCAGGTTCCTTGGGACCTTGTATAAGTGAGGATGTCATCCTTGGGTGACAAGGAGGAAGGTGCTACCACCTCTCCGGACTTTATTCTGGGACAGAACTTCTTTCCTTTTGTTCCATCTGAGTCTCCCTTATTATTTTATTTTATTAACTTGGCTTTCACTGCCATAAGATGCATTGCTGGCTTGTGTTCAACATGTTCTCCACCAGATCCCAAGCCAGCAGGACTCCAGACTATGGGGGTGCATGGGGTTGTGCTGTTGTAGGTGTAGTTATGCACTTGTCCTTGTTGAATTTCACAGCACTGTTGTTGGTCCAGTCCTCCAACTTGGTGAGGTCCCCCTGGAGAGAAGCCCTCCCCTCTTGTGTATCTATAGCCTATATGTACTTCACAGAGTGGGAATGTGCTTGGAAAACAGAGCTGTATTGTGGTGGGAAAAAATGTGGAACAACACTCAAAAAAGCAGCCAGTGCCTTGGCTTTTTGATGCATGGGTTTTTCTGCAAAACAAAAATTCAGCCATGGTCTGTTCTAATTGGAGTGGCACAAGGGAGTTTGGTAGGGGCCTTAGTGGAGCAGCTGAGTGTCTTTCTGGTGTCTGCTGCTGTGCTGCATGTGAATGCCTATTACTTTTACTTCAGTGTCTTGACAGTAGCTTTAGATGCTGTTCTCTCTGTTCAGTACCCTCCCATTCCAAAATACCACTCCTTCTGGTAGAGAATAGCTTCAGTGATGGGTGGTTGTTGAGCAGTGTGTGAAGGTGAGCCTGAAGTGCCCACGTGGGGCAGAAAACAAAGTAACTGCTCTGATACTGAGCCACAGGTCACTACTGTCTGTTCATTTGGTCCTCCTGTGTGTGTACACTTGGCACAGCATGTTTCTCGCCTGAGAGTGCCGTTTTTGTTGTACTGTGCTGTCAGGCTATGCCTCCTGTCCTCCAGCCTGCCTTCCACAATGTCTGTTAACTGTGTCCCAGTTTCACAGTCACTGTGCTGGCAGGAAACTTGTGTTCTCTAAAAGGCCTGTGTTACTTTTACTTTACTTCACGCTCCCTATTTAGAAGCCTAGAGAAAATGTGTGTCTTAGGTTATTCACGACAAGCACTATGAACCCTGCTACATGACTTTTTCTTTATCGTTTCCTCTTCCAGATAAACCGTCAGTGCTGGTGCCAAAGGTTTTCCACCGGGCAGAACGTGGCTGATCCTCTGCAGTGCTCCCATCTTTCCAGTTGCGGAGTTGATGCTGACAGGGATCAATGGGACTTTGGACTCTGAAATGCTGTGGGGCAGGGCAGCTCCCAGGTGGGGGCCTCGTGGCTGGAGTGGATGCAGTCATCTGGAGGTTGGGGATGACAAGGCATGAAGGAAAATGATTGCTGCAGATGGCAGGGCCGCTGGCCAGAGGGAAAGCACTGGGGATAGGTTTCTGTGGATCCACTGATCGCGTGTTGAAAACCCATTTGGATCTCATGATGAATGTAAAAATGTTCTTGGTATACCGTTTAATTCAGACCTGCTTGGAGGAAAGTCTCTTGAAATGAGCTGTAGCGGAATTCCCTGGATTTGTTCCTGGACAAGTGAGTTTTGTGGCAGTTGGCTAAGGCTTTGCCAGGGAGTGGGTTGGTACTGTGAAGCCTTTAAAATTGCTCCACCACAAAACAGTTGGCTGTGTCCCATGCAGCAGTCTTGGGCGGAGGCTGGCAGAGCAGGAGGAGAAGCAGGCTGGGAAATGTTTCCTGCCCTGTGCGTTCACATACGTTGTATCATGAAGTGGTGAGGATGTGCTATGATCATGCAGGGATGAAACCAGGACAGTCAGTGTGCCTCTGGCACGTGCTGTTTCTTATCCCTAGTCTTACCACTGTCCCTGAACAGCTGCTGGTCTGCCATGTCTGGATGCTCTGGTACTGCCATTGTGGTACTCTCCATGCGTTGTGTCCACTAGAGCACAAAAAAGCTAGATCTTGGTCCTACTCCTAGCAAAGCCACCCAGGCATCTTTGTGCAGAGATCTAGTGAAGCAGTGTGTGGTTGTGTGGTGCAAACTGATCCTGGTCCCCTTGGGCTGACCCTGGCAGCCATACTTCATGAGCAGCCATTTTCCCTCTCCAGATGTGGGAAAGGGCAGGCTGAGCACTGGCACCAAAGTTCTGGTTCCTCCCCCAGCTATGTGGTTTTGAGGACTTAGAAGATGTTGCTGTTAGTTTGTGCCCTGCAGATGAGCCCTGGTAAGTGTGCTGTGTGAGCCCTGCTCCATGCAAATATTTATTTAGTGTAAATCAATAGGAGGCAGGCATTTCCAGAGCCAGGATCCCTTCATCAGATACTGAGGGAGGTCTGAGAGATGAGGGACTTAAAATACCTGTGTTAATGTACAGCTCTTAACTCTTCGGGCTGTGATGGCAGACCTGGGATGGGTGGTCCAGCTCAGCAGGCAGTGCCCCCCAGGATGTGAGCTGGCCAGGCCTGCAACCACTGCAAGACAGTGATGTGTCCTGCTGGGACCTGCTGCTCTTGCACAGGTGATATTCCCCTGGTTTCTGATCCTTCGAATACCAGCTTTATGTGCGAGGCCGTAAGTCTTCCCATTGGCAAGAACTTAATTCTGGGATGGGAAAGCAGGGCAGAAGCTGCTCCAGCAGGAGATCCAGAGGCGAGGTAGAAGAAATCAAGCCACGTACCTTACTTAAGGGGGAAAAGCTGCCAAATAAAAGCTGGCAACTCAGTCAGCTTCATGTCTCTTCAGGGTATCATTCCAGCTTGGGAGAGTAGCTTGGTCTCAGATTTCACGTGTTGATCTGCTACCTCTGGCAATGAACCTTCTTACGTCAGTGAGAATCGTTAATTGATTGTGCTTCTGTGTTGCTGTGGATAAACTGGTGACTCAAAATTGTCTGTGGTGGCTGGAAGAGGTGGAAGGAACGTGAGATCTTTGAATGATGGTCAGGAATAATACTAGGGAACTCCCTTGTCCTGAGTCTTGCTGCCCGTGAAACATGCCTGGTACAGGCAGAACTTGTGTTAGAGCATTCCCTACTGTCACCTCCCGTGCTGGGTGGCCTTCTCCTCCTGTTTTGCTGCTACTCACCTCTCTTTCCATTCTCCATAGGAAGAAACTAGCGATTTGTTGCTGTGAAGTTGCGTGGAAACCACATTGTAAAGAAACCACAAACTGGAATCCTTTTCCAGCCGGAGGCCTGTTTCCCAGTGTGCCCATCTGGTCTGGGATGCGTGAGCATTGAAGGAGTGAGAGGACAGAGCAGTCATCTTACAGCCTGCTCCTTGGGACCGCAGCCCTCCTGCCGGGGTGTGCCACATCCGTGGGAGCATTCCCTGGCCTTTGCAGGCACTCAGTCTGCTGCTGTGCACTGAAGCCGTAATGCCGGGAGTGTGGCAGTATGGAGATCAATCTAGTTGGGTCTATTTAATATGAAACGGTGATTGCTCATCCACCCACTGTTTAGTAACTGGTGTAACTGTGTTTTCATCTGAATTTTTTTAATATGCAAAAGCCATTTAATTTTCTATGCAGTTCAGAAACATCTCCCCTTTGCAATTGCCAGGTGGGAGATCCATGCAGGAGAACCAAACCAAGCGGCTCATAGTACTTTTGATTTTGCTGTCGCTGTCTTTTAAGGATGCGTCCTGGGATCCTTATACAGTGTCCCTTTGCTGAGCTCCTGCCTCAGACCCCACTTAATATCCCTGAGCCCCAGGGATGAGGGCCCTGTATTTTTGAAGGATGTGTCATTTTTCATGAATCAAGCTACAAGGAAAGAGGGCTTGAATGCAGTGCCCTAACAGCAGATACCTGAGTTCAGAGTATGTATTATGTTCCTGTTCTTGTCCCTGCTTGGAGAGTTACCAAGCTGTTAGAAATGACTAAGGCCTCTGTGGAGCCCTCTGCAGCCTTTACTGAAGATGTATTATAAAGAGGTCAGAAAGGACTGGGGCATCAGCTGTCTCCCTGTGGAGCTGACAATAAATTTAACTCCTTTGGAATAGGAGGAGAATCTCCTGGCAATCTCCTAGATGCCTACTTCACTCGAGACAATTGTGTTGGTTTTGCTTATTGGTTTGCAGACCCCTTGCTTGACCAGTTTGTGATTTCCTGCTGAAACTGGTTCAGACAGGTTTGGAAGCAGAGCTGGCGAACTGCTTTGCACTCCACGACTTTCAGCAGCTGGAAGATGTCCTGGAGTACCTTGTGTTATGCTCTGAAGCAAAACCTGGGATTCAGACCTGCATCCGTCCAAGTGAAACTCCCAGGATAGCAGCTTTGCCTTCTGGGTCTTTGTAACGTGAGGAATTGCATGTCCCTAAGCAGCATACAAATCGGTAGAGGTGAGTGAGAGCAAGCCCAAAGAGTGATGCTTCACATCTAGGTCATTTTAGGGCTTACAGGAGTACTTGGAGACTTCTGGCAGCTGCAGAGGGTCCTGGGTGGTGGGACACCTCTGTTTTAACTGTCCTATAAGCAAAAAGGTCAGAGAAGTAAGATTGTTTCCAGCCTGCCTCAAGGCCAGGATGCCTTTTACTAGTCTCCTTTCGTGGCAGTGCTGCTCTTTCTGCATTGTCTCTGCTCTGAGCTTGGGGGATTCAGCTTTAACAAGTTAAACTGAAATAGAGCCTAGATTGGGATTTACCCTGCCTTATGGTCTCTCAGATCAGATGGAAGAGACTGAGGGCTGCAGAAGCATGGGTCATCTCCCTTGCAGCATCCCCCATGCCACAGTTTCATGGTGGCTTTAAAAACTCAGTATTGTATTTGGGTGCTGCTTTCCGAGGAACTCAAGATGTGCTTGGCTGTGCTGTAGCACTGGAGCTTATGTGGGGTCCCTGTTCTCTTCCCCGTTGTACCTCTGAGGCAGTTAAAGTTTGTCGAAGCAGTAGAGGCTCCTCACTGTGAGGAGTTAGATACGGTTGTGTCAAAGGGAACTGCAGACGTTACTTAGGAGCTCACTAAGTGAGATGAAAATCCACTGGCTCACTCCTGCAGAGCCAGATCCCGGAGCTCAGTTCCTCTCGTGCCCTTTGGATGGGATCTTGGGCTGGCATCCTTGGAACAGCAGTGCCAGGAGGTGGAGATGCTGCACTGCAGTAAGCACAAGAAGAGGCAAGCAAGTGGGCCTCAGTGTAGCACTCATCACACGCTTCATGGCTCAGTTCATGGACTGTAATTGCAGGTATTCATATAATCTACATCACTGGGCAGGACTCTGCGCACACACACATGCATGCCCAGACATACACGCACCACACCCACACTTGCCCACACATCCTCGCCAAAATGACTGAAAATAAAAGTGATCTCAATCTCCAGGAAAGTCCTGGCTGTGTGATTTGTTTTTCCTCTTGCAGTGCCTCCTTGGGCTCTAGCTCTGGAAGGGTCTGCACCTAGTTGTAGATCTGTGCTGTAGCAAAGTCACGAAGAGATTTGGCATTGAGTGAATCTGAGCATGGAGCCCCTTATTTAGTATCTGTGAACCATTGCCCACTCTAGCAAGGCAGGTGATTTCTGGGTAACAGCTTTTTTCCCCACTATGGCTTAAGGTATTTTATGGGTTTGTGAGGCCACCTCAGTGGTTCTCACTGGTACTATGTTTGCATTCATGTAAAGCTTGGTTCCCTGCTCATATTCAGAGCAGGTTTTGGAGACAGAGTGGTAAGGCAGGTGGTCCTCTGCTTGGCAACAGGGGCGTTTGTGGCAGCACCAGGAGGGTGAATTAAAAAAGGGAGCAAATCCCTTCCCACTGCTGCAGTTTAACCCCCTCGGGCAACTAAGCATGATCACACAGCTGCTCACTCACCGCTACCTCCTGGTGGGAAGGAAAATAGGAAAAAAAGTAAAACCCATGGGTTAAGAGCAGTTTAAGAATGAAAGCAAAGTCAAATATAATAATACTAATGAGAGTAATTGCAATGGAAGAGAGGAATAAAACCCAAGAAAGACAAGTGGTACACAATACAGTTGCTCACTACTCACTGACTGATGCCCAGCCCCTCCCTTAGTGATGGGGGATAGGCACCAGCAGCTCCCAGTCAACTCCTCCTCCCCCCCTCTATTTACATACTGGGCACAATGTTCCATGGTATGGAATATCCCTTTGGCCAGTTCAGGTCAGCTGTCCCGACTGTGCTTCCTCCCAGCTTATGCACCTTCTCACTGGCAGAGCGTGGGAAACTGAAAAGATCTTGGCTTAGAGTGAGCACTACTGAGCAACAACTAAATCATCCGTGTGTTATCCACGATATTCTCATACTAAATCCAAAAAATACAGCACTTCACCAGCCTCTAACTAAATTAACTATCCCAGCCAAAACCGAGACACGCATGTAGCCCTGAGCACTTGTGTGTGACCTCACTTCTGTCCTCACTCCATCAGAAGACAAGACAGACCTCTGGCACACCCACCGAAGATGACAAACGCTGCACAGCAGGTCTAGGGGAGGGGATGTCAGCATCTGCGATGAGATACTGGTGTGCCAGAGTGAGATGGGAGGCATGACTGAGGGTGGGTGCTGGGGCCCCAGCCACAACAGGGCAGAAGAGAAGATTCTGGGCTGTTTAGCAGATAGCAGATGTGGAGGTATTGGTGTAGTTGCATCAGGTGGGTGCCAGTACACATCAGCCTCCATCACTGAGGGATATTGGACTGCACTTCAGGACTACGGGAAGCACCAGCAGAAAATAAACTGACCTGTGATGGACAGAGAGGCTTCACCGCTTTGCCTTAACCTCCTGGCCGAGAAGATCCAGGGAGCTTACACGTGTCTCGTGCCACCCACCTCACCCTGCTTGTTGACTGTGGATTAAGGGATATGGGGAACAGCAGGCAAGGCAAGTTCCCTGGCAGGAAGGGGCTGGGGGCCAACTGCATCCTTCTGGTGGCTGTGAGCTGGCACCCAACACACCACGGGTGTCCCAGATCCGTGTTTTGGGTGCTCTGTGCAAAGTCAGTGCCATGAGAAGGAGCACGGAGGCATAAATGAGGCGTCTGTCCGGTGTGTGCTTCCCGTAACACGGAGAGAGCTTCCAGAGAGCCGCCGTGACCCCGAACCCCGGGGCGACTGCTGGGCAAAAGC
>VXAD01008738.1:436744-506767 GCA_013399195.1 Dicrurus megarhynchus
CTGCGGCAGAGGGGCAGGGCCGAGGGCTGGCGGGACAGCTGGGGGTGAGGCGGCCCGGGCACGCGTGGCACAAGCCCACCACAGTGTTTGATGCCGGAGGGGGACGCCGGCAGCCGCAGCCGCAGCTGCTCGGCTCTCACGCAGCCGAACGAGCGGGGCGGTGGAGCCNNNNGACTGCCCGGGGCTCGCCCTCCTGAGGGGCGCCGCCGGTGCCGCGGGCCCGCCCGAGGCCGCGCCGTGTGCGCGCCCCGCAAAGGCCGCGAGCAGCGGTCGGGAGCCGAAGTGTCCGTAGTTCTTCCTGTTAGTTTATTGCTTTGTTTGTTTTGCACGTACTGGGCACCGGCCCGCGTGTCCCAGTCAGTGTGGATTCTGGTTAATTCAGTTGTCGAGAGAAATCTCTCGATGCTGGTGAAGGGTTTGCCCGCTTGGACCGGAGAACTCTGTTGAGATTAGGATGCGTATTCAAGTTTTGTCTCCAAGAGCTGCTGTTCGACGTGGCTCAAGACACGTGCATGAGTATCCCTTTATTATGTTTGTTGCTGTTTAGGAAAACTGTTTCAGAGCAGGCTTCAGGCAGTAAATAGTGTTTCAGGTGGTATTGATTCTCTTACCTATCTATAAGCTAGTTCACTCAGTCGGATCACAAGTGTAACAGTGTGATGCTTTACTGCGTTTTGGTGCCAAAACGAACTGTGAAATGCTCAAGCCTCTTGTTTTGACCTTCTTAAATGACTTCCTGGTTTCTCTTTCTTCTAGGGTAGGCAGCATTGTAGGATCAGTGATCAAGAAACTAATGGCAAAACCTCAGCTGCCAGTTCAAACGACTTCAGTGATCCGATTTACAAAGAAATTGCTATAACCAATGGTTATATCAACAGAATGACCAGAGAAGAGCTCAGAAGTAAACTCGCAGAGTTCAAGCTTGAAACCAGGTTATTTGTTAACATCTTGATTTATCTTTGAGAGCAGTAGAGCCATGAGGGATGATTGTTTTAAAGTTTAAAAACTCAGCACAAAGTGAAAAGCAGACACAGCACCAGACACCAATTGTTTTATGTGCAATCTTGTTGTAGCTTTTGTTGTAGGATTAAAGCGTACTGCTTAATGTGTGCTGTCTCAACTGGCAACCCAAAGAAATGAAAGAATACATAACTGTAAGGTACTTCTCATCACTTTTTGGTCAAGGGGGAAAGAAGAACTGCAGTGGTTCTTAGGTGGTGCTGCAGACTTTCATCATATAGAAACTTGCTTCAGAACATCCATGTTTTTATTTACTGTACCAGTACAGATCTGATACTTGCTACAAACTCTGGTGATGTTGCTCAGGATTTAATCAATGCAGAGGACAGGAACCCTTAGATGGAGAGTTTGCTACTCTGAATACATGCACTAGAATAATGTGAAAAAAATGAATGTATTATAAGCTGGTTTTGTGCTCACTGGGGCAGAGACAAGGGAATATAGTGTAGTTCCTCCTGTATTGGAAATGACCTGCAAGACTCTAATAATTCTATGGCCAGACAAATTTGAGATACTGTGAAGAAGGTCAGCTGGGAAAAATGAAGTGTATTGTTTCTGTAGGCAGCAGTAATGAGGAAATAGTGGTGGGGAGTTAGTTGGTTAAATTAATTTAGTGCTTCAGGAGGAAAAAATCTTACCATTACCCAAGAAAATTTTTCGTAAAACACATTAGATGTCTATAGCTGTTTAGCAGTTGCTCTGATTTAAAAATAAAAAGCAGAATTCAAATAGTGTATGATGTGTTTGTGGTCTTCTCTTAGGTTATAAGTTTTCCATATGCATTTTTTAATTTAGTTGTAAATGCTGAAAGCTTTAAATTTCTCTTTCAGCCAAGCTAGACTTCTTTTGTCAATATATTCAGTTAAGTCAGAATATGTCTTGTCTGTAAACAAATAGTGAATCCACTGTAATGTAGAGAATTGAGCAGATTGCCACACTCCATCCTTTCCTTTGAGGTTATTGTGATAGTTGATCGTTTCCTGTTTTCAGCTTTTTTTATAAGTTTGATGAAGAAAGAGGTAATTTTCCCCTCCCTCAGCTCCCATACTGTCTCAAGTTTGAATGACTTAAACTAGACAATAGGACATTGACTTAAACTAGATCAATAAACCAGAGCGAAGAAGAGTTATCTCTGCAGAAGCAGCTGATGTTCTCAAATGCAGGTTTAGTAGTTTGATTTCAGTTCTTCTTTGTGGATCAGTGGGCTGCTTTTCTGATAATACCACTTGCTACACGTATCTCTTACAGTTTCTGTTATTCCATTTGCAATGAATAATTTTGAAACTAACTTCCTTGGAAGGGTAAATTATCCTCATTTATTCAGCTCTGGTGTGGTACATGGCAGTTCTGGCATATGCACTCATAATGTTCGTATTAAAAGGACGCAGTAAGTAACTTTAATCTCTTGCCATGTGAATTTATTTACATCCACAAACCTCCTGAAAAGCAGGATCTTGACCAGGAAGTTTTTCTGACAACTTAAATCTCAAATACTTTCTTTTAATAGAGTTATTCAAGCTCAATTTTAAATGTAAATTGAGAAGAATTTAAAATGTGGGCATTTAGGCTGGATTCTGTGTTATCTATGCCACTGATGCAGAAAGGCCTCAGGCATGAGTCACTTCAGCTAGAGGGCACAGGGGAATGAATACAGGTGAAGCTGTACTTCTTCCAGGGCCAGGGGCCAACTAGGAGTAATCTACAAAGACTTGAGCTTTGGAAAAGCTTTGGATATGAGTCTTGCTGAACTAGAGGTGACTGCAGAGTGTCTCTGTGCCATGCTTCCCAGTCTGTCCCTGGTATTGTATTAGTGGGGGGATATCACAGCCTTTGCGTTATCCCAGATAATGGGATATAATGTAGCGTGGATGATGGGGATAACACTCTTCTATGATAAAGTGGAATTCAGACTTCACGAGTGCTGGTGTTCAAAATGATAATAAGTGTTGAACTTTCAAATGTTAAATATAGCTTCAGTTTTACAACAATAATTCATTAAACAGGAGTGCGATCTTTGTCACTTTCCCTATTTCTTTAGAGGAGTGAAAGATGTACTGAAAAAGAGATTGAAAAACTATTATAAGAAACAGAAGCTGATGCAGAAGGAACACATTAGTGGAAACAGCTGCTATGACTACATCTGTGTTGTCGACTTTGAAGCAACATGTGAAGAAGGAAACCCACCTGAATTTGTACATGAAATAATTGAGTTTCCTGTTGTCTTAGTAAACACACGTACCCTGGAAATAGTAAGTGCTCTAATTGCTGTGTTGGTATGCTATTCTTTGATGTAACTTGTTTGCATCAGAAAGTCTAGATTAGTTTTTAAGTAGATGTTGAACTTCATTAAAAATAGCATACTTTTTTTCTAAGGGTTTATCCTCTCTGCCTCTTAGGTACAAGCATTTTCCAAATGATCATTCTCCTGCTGTTGACTCCCTCTGTTGATGAGTTTTCTCAGTTATCTGTGTCTGTTCCCACCTACCTTTCTTTCCCTGCTTTAAGGTCCACAAATCTATTTCTAGGACTTGAGGGATTCATCATAATAAAAAATGATTGATTTCTGTGGTCCTGTGTGAGGCAATCTAAAAGACACTAATGCAGAGGTCTAGAAAGTGAGGTGATGTGAACTCCACTTCTTGTCAGGTTCAACTGTTTCCACATTGTACCCAACAGATTGATAGCTGTGTAACCTGATTTTAAACAAACATACTTAGCAGGCATTTGGTAGCCTCAAGTGCTCTGTTCCAGTACAGCTTTCTTTTAGGATAAACTACCCGCTGCTTAACTGAAACTGAGTGACTCAGTGAACACACCTCTGACTAATGGTTCATTTATGAAGAACTCTTAAGAGGAAGAGGATTTCCAGTAATCATTTGATGCTAAATTAAAGTATAGCTGCATGTATGACTAACTGCAGAAAAAGGATTGTGCAGATCACCAGGAATGTTTTTATTGCTCTTAGTGTGGTTTTTTTTTTGTCTGTCTAAAAGGTTTTGTATAACAGCAGGGATTTGGAGCTGTCTTTTTTTCCATGAAACTTGCCTTCAGTCTTCACTCTTGTATTGCTCAGTTTCCCAGAGTGAGGTTTTGTTTGTCTCTGCCTGGCTGGCATCCAGAGGTGTAGGACTTGCATGAAGCTTCTGAGGTGTGCCACTGGTTGCTTTCCTTGAATTGCAGGTGAACCTTTAGAGAAACCACCTAAAAATATAAGGCTTTGCTCATGCCTCTCACTTCTTTTTTCCTTACTCACACTCTTCCCAAATCCTCTGCTTTTTTGCAGTCTGTCCTTTTCCCTTCTTAAATCCACATTCCCAGTCTTTGGTGCCTACTGGCTGAGAGAAAGGACATGTTCTGGTTTGTCTTGGGGTGACTTTATGAAAAGCTGTCTGTCCCGTTAGGAATCTGATGATGGCCAGTCAGGAGGCTCATACTGGCTCAGGAGGTACACCCTCCTTTTTGCCTGCAGCAGGACAAGGAGCTGCTGTTGCCTTGGGGCTGCAGGCGAGCCAGAGAAGCTGCCTTGCAGGCTGCATGGTGTGCTGCAGCTGAGCGTTTGATTCTCCTGTTACAGGAGGATACCTTTCAGCAATATGTGAAGCCAGAGATTAATCCCAAGCTTTCAAACTTCTGCATCAGTCTGACAGGAATAACCCAGGTAATCTGCACTTTTGTTTCTTCAGGAAGAAATAGAGAAAAAAGAGATGTGGTGTTGATGTTTTCAGACTGGTAACCTTAAATGGTAGTATTTCATGGTTATTTTTCTGTAAGGCCTATTCTCTTAATCCTTGTTTTTTCCCTCTCCCAGTTATCACAGAGCTAATTTCACTAAATTGATAATTTTGTGGGGAAGAGCATTCACTTTTAAATTCACGTGGAGAACTTTAATCTTTAGTAGAGCAAAGTACCTTTTGAATTGCATCAGTTCCTCTTCTAAGATTTTTATTCTAAAGAGTTTAGAGTCTTAGGGTGGCAATGGCTTTTGATAAGTGACTTAAGAAGGAGCCTGGGAAACAACCTTAAAGGATTTAATCCAAGTTCAACTGCTGACTAACCTTGTTACCTTTACAGAAGCTATTAAGAGGTTGGCTCTTGTAGCGGTGCTTTTGTGGTGCTATTTTTTCAGTTTAGAAAAATCTCTCCAGTCATCTGTTAATGTGTAAGCTGGTTTTGTAAAAATTTTGATGAAGCCGACTTTGTAAGTGCCCATATACCGATACAATTTTTACACTTAATGCTGGGTTGGTTTTTATTCCCTGAAAAAATGTTCCTTACTTTGTTTTGGGTTTTTTGTTCTCTTAGGACATTGTTGATAAAGCTGATACTTTTCCTCAAGTTCTGCAGAATGTTGTAGAGTGGATGAGACAACGAGAACTGGGAACAAAGTATAGCTATTCCATGTTGACCGATGGGTATGTCCTTATGCAACCTTCAGCACAATCTAAAACTGCAAAACCGTGTTTAATATTTGTGAGAGCATTGCTAAAGATGGATCAGGACACTGCCATTTTGCTGGTTTTATTTTAATTGAAGCTTTTGGTAAAATTGGGAAAGCTGAACTGAACCATTGAAAATGAAGCTTAAATCCATCAGATGGCGCTGTTTCTTTCCTAGTGGTCTGCATGCAACAAAGTGATGCTGAACAGACTTAATGCTTTGTTGCTGCTGTAATTCTCCATTTATATCTAGCACATAATACCTGAAAATAACACTGCAATTTTAGTTCTAGGTAACTTCTGTGCCCTTTTGAATCTGAGACTCCAGAAGTGTGTGGTGGGTGTGCTGTGGTATCCTGTGTCTGTTAGCATTACTGTTAATACATACTGGATATTTTGCTGGAAAACAATGGATGGTGATGTTTATGGAACAAGGAGAAATGGCTAGCACAGAAACCTCTCTGCTTTGGCTTAGAGGACTGTGGCTTTGGGGGGTCCCACCTCTGACAAGCTTTGTGTGTTCCACTAGTCCGTGGAACTGCCACCTGAACTTGCTCTCTCACAGGGTCTGTGTGGAAAATCAAGTCCCCAGGTAACTGCATGGTGCAGAGGTCTTGAGATCTAGATACATTTGTGGTGCAGTATTGTTCTTGGGATCTTAGCTTTGTTACATAGTGAAATACAGTGTTTGAACTTTATCTTGTATAGCACTGGCCAGAGCTTTTTTTTCCTTTGGAGATGCCACTTGCCTTGTAGCTGTGAAACATTATTATTCTGTTAACATATCTGCTTTACTCCTTCTCTTGGAATGAAGGATTTAAGTAGGACAGGGAGTTTTTAACATTAGCTATGTTGAGGTAAATGAGCACTTTCACACTTGCCTGCAGCAGGTCTTCTGCTGTGCTGGATTTAAAAGGCAATGCTGTGCTGCTCTGATGCAATGACTCTGTTGAACCAGAATGAGAGGAACCCTGAAACAAAAATGGAGCTTATGAAAAAACAGCCTGTGGAATCTGAGCATAATTTCCTAACACTTCTGTCAAGTAAAGCCCAGATAAATAATCTAGTCTATGAGTAGTTTGAAAAATAATATATCAGACTAGATTAGTAGATACATAATAGATATACAGGGTTTTTTTAACTAACCCGACCTAAATTAGTGAGGGTTGCTTTTAGCCATGAGACCTTTTTCTCAAAATTCCTGAAGTTTTAGACAATTACTATAGGTCACAGGTCTTTTCTGGTGAAGAACCCACATCACTGAAATATTGTGTCCAGTGTGAACCATATCAAAAGGTGTCACACAGGACTTGAGGTGTACAGTATAGACCCATGTGCACCTTAAAAATAAGGAGTTAACATAATGCCATTCCAATCTTAATTAATTTAAAGAGCCATGGTAAATTTTTCTATTTAACTAATTTTGAACCTGTAATAACATTGCTATCTTTGGAAGCAACAGTGAATTCAGAACAGAAAATGCTAAAGCAAAACTGGTGCAAGACTGGTTATATTACTGGGCCTAAATGTCTCTGGAATTCCCCTCCAGAGGAATCCCCTCAGTGAAATTCCTTAAGGAAAATGGGTGCATTGAAATCTCTGTTGTATAGGTGAGATTGCATAGAGAGTTACAAGAGATGGGGAAAAAAAAGCTTTACTTTAGCTTGCAGCTTACAAACTTGTTGGGGTGGTTCCCTTCAGGAAGGCAGGCTGCTAAATAAATAGGATTATAATTTCTTCATATTTTCATAGAGATCTGGTTTCTCATAAAACTAGGAGCAATCTAGTTTCAACAGCCTACCTGAAGTAGAGAGAGACATGCATACCCAAATAATCAGGAAGATTTAAGGTGTCACTTGCTTCCCCGAGGGCTGTGTAAGCGTCTAATTTATTGGCAGTTTTCAGTGTTGATGTGGTAGGTGGAGTAGTTGGTGTGCTATTTTTTGTCTTAACCACTGTAGACCTGAAACCATTCTGGTGAGTCTTGCTCATGTCATTTTTTTTTTTCCCCGTGATTAACAAATTCATATCAAAAAATTCTTTACCATGACTATAGCAAAAGAGCTTTATGTAAACTGTTTTTCTTCTGCCAGAGACAAGACAGCTTTTAGTTCTACAGGTGTGTAATATGTAGAACGCAGGTTTATATATGACTGATGTTTTCCTCTTTTGACTTTTTAAGATCTTGGGATATGAGTAAATTTTTGAACATCCAGTGCCGTATTAGCCGTATCAAATACCCTTCTTTTGCCAAAAAGTGGATCAATATTCGCAAATCATATGGGAACTTCTACAAGGTTTGTACAAATTGCTGTTTCTCTTATGGGAAAATTTGGTTTAAAACTCTAGAATGTCCTGTTGTGCTTGTCATCTCTACTTGTGTAGTATAAATTTATAGTACTTAAACTAGTTGCCTGGTGCCTGATTTTCAAATGTGTTTCATGTGCAGATCTCACTTCACTGATTGAAGATCATAGAATCTACTGCATTTTGATTTTAATCTTGTTTTTAAGAGTCAGGTTGTGCTCCTTGAAGGATTGTCTAAAACTGTTATACCGGTCCTCTTAGATCAAGTGTATGTCAAAGTAGTTCAGCTGAAAAGACTGTATTGATTTTTCAAATTTTTTTTTCCTGTTTTCATGCAATACACCACAAAACTAATTTGCACCTCTACCCTCATATAATCTTGACTTTTGACAGTGTAATGGGGACAGAGAAAGATTAGGACCTCTAGATAAAAGAGAGATTGACATTTAATAAGGGAAGAGCTTTACTTTGTGCTGGGCACATATTACAGGGTTGCTGTAGGTGTTGCTGATCAGATCCTGTGAAGGTTGAAGGCATTCAGGATCTTGATGTCAGTGAGAATTAGGAGCCTGGTGCTTTTTTAATCACTTAGAATTTAGAAGGAAAACCAGAATCTGTATCCCTCTGCAATGCCACTGTGGATGGTAATTTGTTTTTTATAAAGATTGTTAAATTTATCTAGGCCCTGGCTTCCACCCTTGCCAGTGCAGGTGTATCTTGAGCTGGTGCTGGTGAGAGGCCCTTGACATCGTCTCAGGTCTAGACAAACTCCTGTTGACTGTGTCTCCTGTGTAAAAATGGGAGTGTCTGTCTCACCAAGGTGCTTTGAAGCTAACTGCTTAGTGATCTGACAGAAAGCAACATGAAAGTAATATATGACTTAAGTAGACTTAAAATCTGCATGTGTTTCTACTGCCCCATGTTAGATTAAAAAGATTCGGTACTGAACCTAATCCTTGAATGTTACTCCCTTTCTCCATCAGGTTCCTAGGAACCAGACCAAGCTGACAATCATGCTTGAAAATCTGGGCATGAATTATGATGGGAGACCTCACAGTGGCCTTGATGACTCTAAAAACATTGCAAGGATAGCTATAAGGATGCTGCAGGATGGCTGTGACCTGCGGGTGAATGAGAGAATTCACGGTGGACAGCTGATGACAGTCTCCTCCTCAGTCCCCTTAGAGGGAGCCCCTGCTCCACAGATGCCCCGCTACAGAAACTAGCAGTTCAGGGTTCTGCCTCAGGAACTGCCCTCAGATACCCGCTAAAGACTCCAGAGCTTAGTAAATGGCCACCTCTGCCAGCTTGTCTGCCATGCAGAATCCTAAAGCACCTTAACTAATCATCTCTGTTGAAATAAAGAGGAGCGTGGAAGCTTTTTGCTCTTTGAAGCCTGTTAGAGCAATTTTTTTTTTGTACTGATGACTTCTCTTGTTGTTTCCAACTTTGCTAGCAGTGAGGTTGATATCTGGAATCCAGACAAAGTGTTAAGCTTTTAAGAACATGTAATTTAAACACCTGCTAAGAGGAATTGGGCCTGCGTGCCCACAGCCTGTGGGCAGTATTTGTTCACTGTGATGTACTCCAATCATATCTAGCATCATCTGCTTATTCATTGCACACAAATAAGCCATTCCTGGAAGAACTGAAAGAGCAGTGGTTGGGCTGGCCCTTCCTGATAAGGCACTCTTCTAAGGGCTCCTGCCAGTTTTTTTGTTTTTTACAAAGTCTAGGAGAAATGGCTGCACATTCATCAGTTCTAAAGCAGTAGAGGAGTTGAACATCCAGTTCAACAGTTCTGTTGTTTGGGGGTTTTCTTTAAGGGATATGTTTGTCTGCTTCCCTGTCAAATGGAAGAGCTGGGTGTTGAATAAAAATTTTGTTAATGTTGTATGATAGTATTTTTCTAACCTGTGTTTCAAAGGAGAAATTCAGATTTTCACTTTGAGGATCACATCTCCTATTCCTGCATAGCTGCCCTTCATTTAATGTTGTTTTTAGGCACTATCAGCCATTTGGTCTTGACAATGAGTGAAGTAAAGTAAGTTCAAAACATGCCAGGTTGCCAAAATTTCATGCTGTGTGATTATTACATAAAACAGGAAGCTTCTCATTCATGGCTAAAGACATGCTCAGCTATTTTTGGTATCTTCTTGTGCTTCTGCCGCCATGAAGCTATGCCTTTATTGCAAAATCTAACATTGGAAGATTAATATAATTTTATTATTAAAGGCCACAGCTAATTACTAACTACTGCTTTCTCCCCAGGCCTCAGATAAGATGATATTCAAAAGAGGCCAGAGTGTTAATTTGCTTTGTCTCCATGGACTGTTAACAAAGTGCACCATTAATGTGATCAACTTTGCATTAGAATGGCTTGTTCTGAAAAGTGGAATAATGTATTTTGGTTGCTCTTAGTTAAAAAAAAAGAAAAAGAAATTTGCTATCCCTGTGTTACAATTCACCCAATTTACCACTTACATCCAGGACACAAAATAACCAATTAATAAACTTTGTTAAGAACACTGACTGTTTGACTAATCAAACTCCTTCCAGCCCTGCTTTGCTCTTCTGACTGTTAAACTGCATCAATGGACCTGTGAAAACTTCCATTTTAAATTCGTGTAAGAGGGAGAAGTGTTAGTCAATCCTCAGTTGCTTCATATGTTTTCTTTCCTGGGTCACAGATTTGGATGGTCATAACTGCTTAGAATGATGTTTTTTAGTTTTGGTTTTGGGTTTTTTTTCCCTGAAAGCAGATACTTGTTCCCTTGTAGAGTTTTGTTGAACTTTACAGTTTCTTTTCCTTTTGTAGCCATACTTGATGGATTTTCAGAAGGTAAAATCCAAATCTCTGATATGCCTACTCCTAAAATACCATTTATCTGTCAGCCCATATTTTATACAAATTCCTATATACATGCTTTTCACTGTAGTGACTGTAGTACCTCTTTTTCTGAAGTACCATGGTAATTTACTTCTTTTATGTCTGAGTTACTGTTGTGCAAGTTTCTGTGATGAAATTGAGTCTAGTTCAGCAGATCTCCCCTGGGCATGGTGGCAGCCACAGACTTTATCACTAGTCTTTATTTACAGGTCTGTAACCGGGCTTACAGTCAAATGAGAAACTTTTATTTGTTACAGATTGTACTACAGGTTGCATAAGAGCTGTTGTAATTGTACATCATTTATTTTAAGTACAGAGTTGTTTATTTTTGCTAAAAAAAGATAGTTTGAGATAAGGGTTAAATAATTATTTTTTTCTGTTTACTGCTTGAGTAGGTTGGGATGTTTTTTATCAGTGAGCTGCAGAATTCAGTAGAATCATTCCAGATACTATTTTATCTGTCGGATTAATGTCAAACTGTAAGCTGGAAGTATTTTCACAGACTGTTTGATTCTGTGATTTTGAGATGAAGTGAATTTTAACAATGTTTGCTGGTTTTTTTGAAATGTAAACAAACTTATTAAAATAATTTCATATTTTTAAACATGTCAGGTACTGAATTTGGTCTGTAAAGCATGAGATGATTTCAACAGTCTTGGGGGTCTTGGCATCAGCTCAGCTCATGACGGGTCTTCAGCATTGCCATGGCTGGGTGGCTTAAATCCCATGCATGTGACTAGTTCACAACAATCAGTAATGAGATAAATTTTCCTAGATACTTCATACCACAGGGGAAGGAGGCACTTGAGGGGGGAAATAAAAAAAAGTGGTTTGGTGATTTTACTCATGGTGCTCATGTTCAGCCACACAGTGTTTTTTCAGTTTGATCTCATTCTCAAAGAAGCTTGCTGAGTGCATCTGCTGTAATGAATATTTTAATTCGTTAGAGGAGTCTTCCCATGCTGGAAAAATTAATTGACAACTATGTAAAAAACAATCCAATCTCTTTTTTATGCAGGAAAAAAAGCATGCAGACACTGAATGCCTTGTTGATCTAGTTAGAGGCTTTGTTCTGTTGTTGCTTTTTATTTCACATTTCGGGAGCTGTACTTGAGCAATTCTACTACTACTGCAGACAGCCTTTGTGGAACAGTAGCAGCTTTAAACAAAGGGATTGCAGACACTAATTTCAACATGAGTGCTTTCAAGTAGATTTCTTAATATATATTTATATGAATGTGAGAGGGATTCACAGAATCTTGGGGTTATGTTAGGAAAAAAGGTTTCTCAGACAGGTTAAAGAGCAGTAGCCTCTCTGTCTCAGTGAGCAAATGGGAAGGAGAGGTCACAACAGTTCATAGCCTCCCATTAACTCCTTGTGAGGTATGGCTACAGGGGCCACTCACAGCAGGTCAGCTGTCCAGAGAAACTGCTTTTGTCTGGGCTTGTCTGATAGTAAAATAATTTAATAATTTGGTCTACCAAGGTAGTTGTTGTTTCCATATTTTGTTGGAAATTAACATTGCAATGAGGAGGGGGCTGTTCTCAGCAGTGGAAATAAGTAAAAACCTCAGTTCACTTTATGTTCTCATGCCCTTGGAGAGCTCACTGCAGGCCTTGGAGGTTTCAACTGCAGGCCTTGACTGCTCTTTGGTGGCCTTGAGAAAGCAGTGTTTTTTCACTCATTTCTCTCACCCTACACTTCCCATGGCTGTTTTTAATTCCTCCCTTTCCCTTTTTTTTCTACTAATGAATGTTTGCCTCCTCTGGAGAGAAGTTTGTGCTAGGTAAGATCTTTGTATGTTCTAGTAACAACCAACAGGCCCTTTATAAAGAAATTGAAAGTCTTACCTGAGGAGGATAGAGGAGACCCAGTTACTGACTGCAGGCTTTTGAAATGGGCTAAATGTATGGAACATCATTCTGCTGCAATCAAGTCCATTCCAGCCTTCTCTCAAGGACTTCATGTTTGGCAGCCCCATGGAGTAGCAGTGGCAGCTCACCAGGAGGATTCCCCAGGTGGAGACACATGAGGTAGCCAGGTGTGGTCAGTACACACTTCTGCTCTGCCTTGTACGGAGCTGTGGCCTCAGCTGAACAGTGGTAGGGAGCAGGCTTTGTTCTAGAACACCTTCCTCCAACGTAGAATGGGGTGCTGATCTGCAAGTGTGGATGCTGACAAGGCTTTGGAGGTTGAGCAGTTTCTTCTCTTTTGGGTTCCTTCAAGTTCAGTCCTTTCACGTTCACAGCCTCCAATGCTGACTGGCTTTTGCCCTTTTTAAATTGGAGGATTTGGTGTTGCGGGAGGAAAACCTGAAGCAGCTTAAGGGACTTGCCCTTTAAACTAAAGGAGTGTGACTGCTTTGCACTAAGTAGCCCCATATGGAAAAAAGTCTTTTTCGAGTGAATGACGAGCCCTGAACACCTCTTTATGGCAGAGGTGACTCTGGGTGTGTTCTGATTATGGATGTGATTCCATGGCTCAGGCATGTGTCTCCTCTGTGGCCACTCGGTTCAGGAGTGCCCATGGGTAGCACCATGTCCTGCTCCTGTGATCTTAACTTGGTGTGGTCATAACTGCACATCTTACTTGTAAATCTTGTGATGTTGCTTGCAGATATTGCATGGCGGGGTTTCTGCCTACTTTTCTGGCTAAATTAGTGCTAATTATGAGGTTTT
This sequence comes from Dicrurus megarhynchus, assembly GCA_013399195.1. Taxonomy (NCBI): domain Eukaryota; kingdom Metazoa; phylum Chordata; class Aves; order Passeriformes; family Dicruridae; genus Dicrurus; species Dicrurus megarhynchus. The sequence goes on from VXAD01008738.1 coordinate 450,077, forward strand.
GCTGTTTGAAGTGAATCGTAGTAGTGGTCTTGCATTGGTAAAGTACTCGCAGGTGATTCTGACCTCCTTTGTTTACGTTCCCTGCTTCAGCAATGTTAATTTTAAAGAGCACATGTAGCCAAATGGATCTCTGTGAGCCAGAGATGTCCCAATAAGCAGGAATTGCTTCATTGTGGTTGTGTTCAGGTTTGGAGTGGTATGCAGGACCTGGGCTGCAGGCAGGCTGTGGAGCGTGACACACCTTCCCAGAGAGTCCCATGCTGAGCAAAATTTATTTCATATTAATTCCTAGCTTGAATTGATAAGTAGTTGAATACTTGTGCAGCATGGAAGTGCTTTATATGCAATTTAGAGGCAGGTGTAGCAGCCAGCTGTGAGACTCAGTGTGCCTCCTTTTCTCACTTGAAAACATTCCTGTGTTTATGATTCATTTCCATTCGTGCATATATGGACTAAGATGATAGGGAACTAAAAAAGAAGGGAGAAGTGACATTTTACTAGTTGATCTAGGCAGTCTAGGCCAGATGTTACCTGTCCATATGGTCTGAGTGTTTGATATAGCTGAACTTTGACAAACAGGCTCTTTGGGATGCCAAGCACCATGTCCAGAGCGGGTGACTGAATGCTACTGTGCTGAGCTTTTTTTGTATTTAAGCACAATCTGGGTCACACCACTCTTGGCAGTCTTCAGTAAACAGGCAGACCTCAAGATAAGGAGCATTTATTTGAGCTGAGAAGCCTGGGAGGGGCATAGCTGAAAAAGAAATCAGTCTTCCAGCATTAGAGGGAATTGTGGTGGTGCCTGCAAAGCCTGTCTGTTGGTGTGCTGCGGATCTCTGGGAGCAATTTATTTCAGCTATGCTGGTGCTTTGTTTTTCCCCTTCTTAATCTGCAGAGTCACGTGGGCATGTTTCTTCTTCGGACCCTTCTCAAAAACTTCTCATTTGCTGTTTTTGGGGCTGGCTTCTCTGAAATGTACTGGTTCACTCCTTGTTCTTGCTTGTTTTGCATACATGAAATAGCCCTTTTCTGACCCTGCCTGTACTGATTTTCTAACAAGCCATGTCTGGAAGCAGCTGTACTCTCTGCTGTAATCCTGTCTGCACTGCTGGCCTCGCTGCTAGGAACAGGTCTTACAGAAACCTTATCAGATCAGGGACTGCTGCCTTGTGTAGTGTGGGCTTGGGGTTCCTGAATGCTGCTGCAGCTGTTTAGCAGACACCAGCACTAGGGAAGACAGTATAAGTAAATGGAGAATCTATTGGCTTCCTTCACATGACATGGCAAACTGCTTGTGGCAAATTCTCATGGTTTAATGGTGCTTTCATTCATGCATGCTATCAAATGCACATCTCTGGAGGTGCTGCCACTGTTAGAGATTAAAAATCACGGGAAGGACAGGGTTATTTTGAAACTAAATGACAATTAAATTAGATGTCTGATGGGTATTTGTTTGTCTGATTGGTATTTGTTTCCACACTAGAGCTGCATTGGTAAGTGTAGCATCATGTGGAGGAGGTAGAGCGATGCTTTACTAGATTCTGCAAGTAAACCTGTTCAAATGCCTTTGATTTTTCTGATAGATTGTCATTAGACTTCAAGCATGGAAAACTTGAGAAAACAATGTTTTTAAACTTATAAAAATATTTAAAATTTTGTTTTTGAGGGATTGAGAAGATGAAGAGTTCTACATATGATTTCAACATAGCAGGGGGAAGTTTTCTTCCACTCTACTCTGGGAGATGGTGATGTCCCTGCAAGTGTTGGATCAAGGCTTCCAAAACGAATGATCCCCAGACAATGCTCTTTCACAATGAAAACAGAATCAATGAAAGCAGCCTATGATGTAGCTCCCTTTCAGGCAGAAAAAAGAAATGCTGCCATGCTGTCCTCCAGCCAAGAGATCTGCCCACCTTGGTGGATACTGACTGACATAGACATGGGAGTTTTTGTTGTTTAGGGACATGGTTTGGCAGAGAGTGAATGAACTCCTCTGTGCTTGGCTCGTTTTGTCTGTGCGTGAAACATTTCCGTAAACGTTGTAGTAGATGTGTCATACGGGATGAAACTTCTGTCTTGAACCAAGGTAGTCATGCTCAAGGCTGCAGAGCTGCTCTTCTGAGCCAAGAGACGACAGACCTAATTAAGGTCCCTCTTGGCGGCTGTGGTAGTGAGCAAAATACTCTGAGGTGGAAACATCAGCTTTTGTGTTCGAGAGATGGAGAGCATGGATCTTGGCTGTTTGCCACTGGGTATAAAGGAGGCTTGTCCCACTGTGTTCATACTGGATATGAAATGGCTTCACAGCTTAACTGAGCTGGTGGCTGCAGCCACATGGCCATTGCTGTGGGGAGCTTTCCATCTGTTCCTCCTCTTCTGCCATCTGCAGAATATTTTTAATTGTGTAAAATCTCTTTGAGCACATCCTGCAGCTCAGCCAGTTCCTTGTGCTCTAGAGCCATATATGCAGTTGTAATCTTTAAAGTGCCCCCACCAACCCTAATATTTGAGTTTTGGAGCATGTGTAGAATGGACTGAATTGTCTTCATGCACTCTAGCTGGCCTCTGTTCCTCTGTCCATACCACCTAACTTCCAACCTGGCAGACAACCACTGCTCTGTTCACTTACGGTTTTTTTGGCAGGACAAAGTGTCTGTAACATACCTTGAAGGACAACTGTCTGCCTTCTGTCCCCTTTTTGCTTTTCTGTTTAAGCTTTCCAGTCTGTTCTGCACCAGCTGTGCTCTGCATGTCTGGGATACAGCTTCCCTTTTGTTTTACCTCTTTCTTCCTTTGCTTCCCTATGCTGTGGTCCTGACCATGGCATCTTACCACAGTTCAGCAGCTCCTCAGTGTCAGACATAGAACCTCCCAAAGCATGTGCAGTTGGGCTGAGCCCTGTGGTTGCTTTAAGGAAAGAGACAAGTGTAGTAACTTTTTGACACTGCCTATGGTTTACAGCAAAGTTTCTAGCCCTGCTCTAAAGAGGAAATCCAGGCATAGAATTAAATTGCTGTCCAAGTTCATGCAATGACTAAGGGAAGTGCTAGAAGTGGAAACCAGCTGCCTTGTCTCTCCAGCTGCTGTCTTTCCTAAACCTTCTACTGTTTCTTTTCAGTAGACAACATTTTAGTGTAGGTTGCCACCAGAGGAAGAAGCTGTGCCACTGCTGCTGTAATTTTGGCTGAGCTCTTGAAGACAGGGCCTTGCCTGAGTGAATTCCACACAAGCTCCTGGTCTTCAAAGCAGCTGGCTCTGCATGTCCTCTCTGGACAGGCAGGAAGTGTCTTCTGCAAATGCTTTCCTGAGCAATGGGGCATTGCAGTCTGCCTGCCCTGGCTCTAGCACTGAGACTTCCAAGAGCTCTGAGTGCAGGCAGTCACTTGAGCTGACAGCATAAAACCCACATGTGTTTGTGATGACTGCAAAGGAACATCAGCAATTGCTCTTCAACTCTCTTACGCTGCCAGGAGTTGTGGAGATTAGTGGAAGACACACTGACATGAATGGAGAAGGACTGTCTAGAAGCACCAGAAAGAAGGCATTAGAGGTGTCTGGGAATGATGGGTGCTGATGGCACATGTGTTAGCAGGTCATCAAAATTACAGCACACCTACAGCTCATAGAATCCTAGAATGGTTTGGATTGGAAGGGCCCTTAAAGATCATCCAGTGTCAGCCCCTCTGCCATGGGCAGGGACACTTTCCACCAGATCAAGTTGCTCAAGTTGCTGGCCTTGAACACTTCCAGGAATACCTACATGGAATGAACAATGGACAGCCTAAACCCTGACAAGACAAACCTGAAATCTCAAGACATAAAAATATGCTGGTTGGATAATAAAGGAATGGGATTGGGGCAATTAATTGAGATAAAGAGACAAAAGACAGTGAGGATACCCTAATGATTCACAGAGTAAGGACAAGATAATCCTAGGATTATAGTTATGCCAGGTTCCTCTACTGATCCATGTTGTTTGATTTATTTTGGCTTCATGAGAGCATGAAAATTGGTCTTGGGAGAATATATGCAGACAAATCCTCGGGTTACAGGGTGTCTGTGGACCATTTCAGATGCTGCAAAGGCACCAATGATTTACTGGATTGTAGGGATCCCACACAATACAGAGGGCAATCTGGCTGTGCTCACAGCCATCCTTGCAGAATCTACCATCACGAGAGAGAACTCAAAGGATGGCAGGGGGCTGTAGTGTCCCACTACAAAACAGTTTTGTTGATCCACTCTGAAGGGTACAACCTCAAATGACAGGCTTTGAAATGGAAAAGGAGTCTGTGAGTCTTTCCAGATATAGTATTGTTATAGATATGTGTTTAATTCGTGCCTATAAAGTTTATACCCATTCAGTGTTAAAATACATGTATAGGATATTTCTGTATCGAACCCAAACATGATGAAACCACACTCTCTGGAGGGGCAAATTCCCGTAAGAATGTGGGACTTTTTCTCAGCTGAAAGGATTTCCAAGAAGAAATCACCAAGACTATAGCCGTGGCTGAACGGGAGATGGGCCATCTCAAGAGGAACCACCCCGGCCACTTTCACCATGATAAGCTATCTGATGAAAATATGCAACATCCCAGGAACATCACCCTCTTCCTGGAAATGGATAAGATTTCATCAATACTTCATCATCTCCTCGGAAGAACATTGTTCTTCGCTGGGACAACCAAAGACCCAAATTAAATATCTTAAGACTTTTGGACTCTGAATACAGTGTTGCCCCCAGCAAAATAAACTGTATATAAGCTCACCGTTCAGAGACCTCGGGGTGACAGCTATTCTGACACCTTGTCAGATTGCCTGTCACCCAGCTGCCCATACCCGGGCTCGGAGCTGTTTCTCTGCATTGTGGCTTTTCGTCCAAAATTTCTGTCAAATTTACTATAAAATAAATTGATTTTATTTTATTATAGAAATTGGCTCTGTACATTTATAACAGTATGATGGAGCATGCATTTTCAGCAAAGTTTAATGGTAAAGAGAGACCAGCTAGAAAGTTGTTTTCTCAAGAAGACAGAAGGATTAGAAGCCTATTGATTAGAAATCATTCTCACTTGCTGGATTTGCCATAGAGTTACAGCTTTCAATCTAGTCCTGTTCCAATTCCACTTTATTTCTTCCTGTCTCAGAAAAGTTTGGCACAAACAACACGTAAGTTCCTCTATCTTAAGCTCTTCAAGAATTAGACCTGTAGGGCCTGCTAGGGGAAAGATTTAGTTACCTAAACATAGGTGTCTGGTGCCCTCTGGTATCTGAGCTGTCTGCACAAAGCATGTGGGACCTGCAGGACCTCCTGTCTTCTGAAGCAGCAGCTAGAGGCCAGCCTGGAGACCTGAGGCATCTCCAGAGGCGCTGCTGCTCGTACCTGTGTGTGGGCACTGGAATGGTGCCCCTGCAGCAAGCCCATGGCCAGTCAGCTGAACTGGAAGAGACAGGTACTGCCAGAGGATGAACTGTCCCATTGGTCTTTGCTGCCTCTTTATGTGACTTAGCTGGGAGGTGGAAACTGTGCTGCTGCTGCTGCTGCTGTGCAGCATCTAAGCTTCCACACAACTTTCCCTAGAGAGATGGGGATTTCAGGCAGCCAGGAGAGGGAATGCAATTTTGAGGCCCAGACGTGATCTCCCAGACATCAAAGGTTTTGGGAAATGGGGATGTATTCTTCATTTCTCTTCTTTCACTAGCCTTCCACTAGCTTGGGAGGAAGACAGCTAGATCCGGATTTAGATGTTTTGTTTCTGCACTTCAGTGAAAATGAATAGTGACAACTGCTCTTCGATTGCTAAGGCTGGGATCACGTTCTGCTATACTTTGCACTTTGCACAGGGGTGGTGGAGGAGCTGATCTGGAAGTCAGTTACTTGCCAAAGTCCTCAATTGCAGGTCAGGGTGCTTAGCCTTTGGCCTTTAGAAAATCTTGAACTGATTCAAAGTTGGGAAGAGTCTGAAGCACTTGCTGAAGTGAGAAAGTGTGGTGCATGTTTTTTGATAGTGGTTTGGTGCTAGTATTTAAGCTGGGATGAAGAGATTTCAGCTTTTCAGATTCTTAGAACAAAATCCTATTTGGGATGCTTGGTCTTAGCACTTTCAGGGTTAGGTGTCACTCCCTTAGGTGTCACTCCCTCTCAGGGCAACTTTTGCCTGCCAAAGTACCTCTGTGGGTGTCTGCACAAACCACAAAGACTGAGACTGTTGTCTCTCCTGGTGGAGAGAAAAGGCACATCCTGCACGGGCAAGACAGAGCTAATTTATGTGCAGCTGCATGAAAACAAGCGAAGTAAACCAGAGTGCTGAGCAGTGAACCCAGCCTTGCAAGACACTGAGACACAGCTGATTATAGGTGAAAGGGGTTGTCAAGAGAACTGTCTCTCCCCTGCAAAAAGAATGCCCCCCAAAAAATGGAAGGAAAAAAAAAGAGTATGCTTGGACTTTATTCTTCCCTTGTAATTTTGGAGCAGACAGTCTTTCTGGGCTGCCTTCAGCTCCATCCTTCTTCTCAAGAAGCAGTTTTTCTGTGCTAGAGACCGTTCCTGGTAACGGAGTCCTGCCTCTGGAAAAGGTAGTGCAAGGCCTCAAAGGGATGTGCATGCAACACTGATAGCACAGCACTAGCCTCTTCCACAAGCATGGGAATGCTTTGTGTTAATTATTTAGCCAGGAGAATTGGAAATGGCTGTGGGACTGTTGAAGGCAGAAAGGGACAGAGCGCTGGCTGCAAACAGAGGGACAGCAGTAAGAAAATTGCATCTAATGATGGACTCTCCACACTGTCTTCAATCTGGTCCCTCAGGCAAAAAAAAACCCACTGGAGAAAGAGGATAGTCTCACGGAGGAGAACAAGAAAGAATGCAAAGTGGATACAAGCAAATACATGCATAAGCATCTGCAAAAATGGTGGTGAAACCTAGCCATGTGCTTTACAGGCAGAATCCTGCTCCTCCCTATGGGCTGTATCTCTCTTCTGCCCACAGGTAGGATTTACAGGTACTGGAGGGAGCGGGGATACCACCCTTGGCACAACCCATGGGGCAGGGAGTTAGAGAAGGAAAGGACTGGCAGATAGCTCCCAGGCTGAAATGTGTTTTGCATGAACAGTTTGTACTGTTCTGCCTAACAGACATCTGCAAACAGACCTACAAACAGGTAGCAGGGCTAAGCTTTGCCAGAGAGTTTGCTTGCAATGAATAATTCAATCAGTCCTGCTACCCTTAAATTTAGATAATAGTGCTGCAGTCAAAGGCTTTCCAAATTTGGCAGCTAATGCTATTATGGACTTGTCTCCATGTTTAGCCTGAGGCCTACACTATTTCACAGGTGACTTTGACCTTGTGTGACAGCATCATTGCAAACTGGTTCCCTTTTTACCTGGCAAATCAGGCACAAATTCTTCCACCAGGTTGCTATTACCAAGCTTGTAAAGCAGCCGATGTTGTTTTAGAGGAGACTGAAAACAGAGCTGGAGGTGGGGGGATGCTGGCTGCAGCCAGGCATCTGAAACACCTTCCTAGAGTTCAGCAATTTTTCTTCCCAATGCCATCTTGCCACTGGTGGTGGTATTCACTCAGGGTCCCCAGAGAGCTTAGCTGGCACCTACTTCTTGGACTCTGAATCATCTCAAGGTTTCTGCAGGTGGCATCTCCTTTCTCTTTGCCTTTTCTGATGACCGTAGGACACCCTCTGTTTACAACACTATGGGATTCATTCCAGTTCATCTTAACCCCAAAACTAGTAGTCTCAATACAAAAAGGAGTCTTCAGTGAATGCTAAGGGACTCAGAAAACAAAATTGCACAAGATGGAAAAGGACTTCTGAATAAATAGTATGCAAATGTAATTCTAGCATAAACCTTAAACCCAGATGCATATTTGCCAGTGACTAAGCCTTTCCTGAAATCCATGTTACCATGGATTCGGTGTCCACAAGTACACCTCTCTCCCAGCTGCTGCCCTGTTTTCTGCAGAGATTCTCACACCTCTGAGGACAATTCCTGGTGGTGCTTATCCAGCTTCACTCTGGTTTTTGGATGGGACAGAAAGCATCCTTGATGTTCTAGAGTTTGCCCTCAGGGGTGATTTCTCCTGATGAGCTCCCACCCACTTGACAGGAGCAAAGGAGATGGTCGGTTTCCATCTGCTTGGTGTTTGTAGCTTTGTTTCAGAAGAACAGTGTCCAGTTTGAGGACCTCCAGAAAAAAGATGTCAACAAACTGGAGTGATCTGAGCAGTCATTGTATGTAAACAGGCTCCAAAAATACAAGTTGGCAGAAAACCACAGTCCTTACTGGTAAGGCAGGAACAGTCCTTGGACAGGGTGGTTTCTCTTATAAATGGTGTATGTGTGACGGAGAGACATGCCTTTCTTCTGAGCCATGACTACAGGGAGAGGCAGGGTGTGGGGAAATAATGCTGCTCTCATCTTTTACTCAATGCACTTCTGAGCTCTTGACACTGGGGGAAGTGTCCTGTCAGGCAGGAAGGGTCTGAATGTGCTCAGAGGGAGGCAGGACTGAGGAAAGTGTCAAGGCAGGACATAGAACTTCATAGTTTTGCTCAATGCCTATATCTGGCCCTTTCTTATGTGTCCAAGATGACTCCAAGTACATTTCCAAGGTCAACCAACAAGGACTCGGAGGTGAGACGGACCAATGGCTTCCAAGTCATGGAAGTGCTAGTAGCCAATTCTCCAGAAAGAGCAGGAGGGTGCGTGTAGCCATAAGCATTACTCGAGATGCTTAGGGCAATTTCAACTTTTAGCCTTTCCTGAAACTCCTATAAAAGCACCAGCATTTTTTTCCAAGTTGCTAGTGTTTTTTTCCCCCAGCCCTCGGTTCTTTTTTTAGACTTGCTAATGTTTGATACCACATGTTCTTGATTTGTCTGTGGACTAATGAAATAGAGAAGTCTTGCTTTATTAATATACAGAAAGTCTTTTGGTCTCTAGCAAGGAAAATATAAGAAAGTATTGAAGTGATATTTACCTTACACATTATTTCAATTTTCAGATATTTGCAGTCCCTGTGATGTAGCAATTTTGTTCTTGCTGCTTTGTGTTCTTGCTTGTTTACTTTGTAAGAGTCAGCTGAGGGTAAATTTCTGAGTTTGTATTGCTCAAGATGACAAATAATTGGAAATGTCACTGGGGCAATGAGGGTCTCATCTTGAAGAAGGTCATTGCTTACTCAGGTGTCCTTTTTTCCAGCTCTAACTGGAGCAAAATGTTGGCCAAGTAAGTTCAGGCAATCTTTTGCAGAGAGGCAAGCACAACTAGCAGTGGGAGATGAAAAGCACTGATATATCTGAGGTCAGTAACCTCCAGAAAATAGATTCCACTGGATGCTTGTGCCATTGTAGGCATTTTCACCATGGCTGGCAATCGCTTAAGCCAGCTGCAATAGTTTCTGCTTGTACTGCTGAAAACTCTCTGTTTAAGGATTGTGGGTAACAGAAAACAACGTCTAAAGAAGGAAGCTTTGAGTTTCAGGGTTGTTGAGAAATTCAGGGCCAGTCCCTTGTCTGTGTTTGTCCAGTACTAAATCTTCTCTTTGGAATTTCTTTTCTTGGTGTTGCCACACAAGGCTGTAGGGCTCTGGATATTTTTGAACACTTTTGAGAGCCTTTTTCTGCTTGAGAAGGCCTTCCAGTTGCTGGCAAGCTGGGCTCATACTGAATTCTGCTTTACATGGTCAGTTCATAGCCAAGTGTTTGACTGCAAGGTGGTCTGTCCTTAGCTCATCCTCAGAGCAACATAGAAAAGGTCTCTGAATGGGGAAACACAGCAAGGTCTCCTTGCTCAACAGCTCAGAGCCGAGAGTGGAGAACACTTACTCTGCCAGTGGCTAGTCATTGGTCTTACAGCTTGGACACACTGTCAGCTGCACAGTGACTCCTTCTCAGGGGTCTCCTGTGCAATCCTGGTGCCTTGTGGTGGACAAGGGCCTGACCAGAGCAGCCCAGCTGTGTCCCACCCTGCTATGCTTGCCTGTGGAGTTGATAGCCAGTTCCCACCTCTAGTCACTGTGGGGCTCTGGCACTTGGTCACGTCATCTCAGATTTGACACTGGGACTTCCTCCCCTGCCCTCTTCCTGAGAAAGGGCTGAAAACTGCTGTGATGGGCCATCTCCTTTGTCAGGTGTTTGTGTTTGGAGCAACACAGACATCTCTGTACTTCCAGCCTGGCTTTTCTGCTCTCAGGAGCCAGTAGCAACAGGGAATCTCCCACCACCAGTGGTCCTGCACCAAGTCACATGGGGTGTGATGTCCTTGGAGGAGAATTCCCTCTACTGGTATGCTCAGCCTGGATTTTTGCTTTGGAGGAGAAGTTTCAGAGGTGTTTCCTGCAGCAGCAGACTGACAGCCTGCTGCAGCAGTTCTCTCCTTCCTGCAGACTTCTTACCTTCCCAGGAGCAATGTTTGACCAAGGCAGATCTGACTGACAGAAAGACTGCAGATAGGTACAGGACAGTTGAACAAACTATCTCACAGCATCACGGGCTAAAAAACTTCCCAGACCCGATGTCCCTGTGCTGCTGGAGGGAGAAGGGAAGGAGAGCTCAGCACAAGTGACCGTGCTGGGTGCTTTTCTCTTCTCTTGGTTGGTTGTGTAAGTATCAGTTCATGGGAGGCAGTGCTTGAGCGGAAGCAGTGACTGTGGGTTTTTTTCCTCATTAACTTTGCAAAAGCTGGCCCTGTTCCCATGTTTGCATACTTCTGTCAGTCTCCTAAAGTGCATGTAAGCCAAACATAGAGGGACTCAATTAAACACAGACTGCTGGCTTTTGCTCTTTTGCACAGCAAAGATGTTTTTTGAAGGAAATGTAGTATGCTTATTTAAAAACATATTTAAAAAAAGCAAATATGTCAGACTTCAGCTAGCTTGGTACTAGTCCACTTAGCAACTCCGGGGAACGAATAATTAAAAAGCATTTGTCTCCTTTGGCAGGCAGTAGTTGAGAAAGCAACAGAAATAAAAAGGGAGTAGTTTTGCAGCCATTTTTACCACTCTTGAGGTGACTGGCTTTCTGCATTCGAGTTTCACAGTCTTTCAGTGTACACAATTCAAACAAACTGTTTTGGATAGCAGCAGTTCATATGGCTTTCACTAAGGGAGTCTGAACTCAGAAACATCCTGTTTTTAAACAGGATTTAGAAGTGCAGGGGCAGGGGGAACAGGGAGTGACACGAGGTTTGATTCCCTATAAGGAAGATGGTGAGATTCTCACTCCAGCACAGGCTCACTAGATGACTTCATGGGGAAAATGCCAAATCTCAAAAGGTTGCCAACAGGCTTAAAACCTGGTGATCATCACCAAAATGTCCACCATAGCCTTAATGTCTTATGAATGCCTTTGCTTCGCAGCATTCTTCTGCGGTCACATTCAGGTCCATCAGCATGGGCTGGGCTGGGAGCCTGTCACACATCTCTTGCTGCAAGAGCAAACCCAGAGAAGCAATGCTGGGCCTTAGAGCTTTGTAGGGCTGATCTTTCCCAGTCAGACTGCTCCTCGGAGGTCTTGGGCAGTTGTCCAGGCTTCCCTCTTCTCTGTCTCCTGTCTGACCTTCGCTCTGTCTGCATTAAACCATTTGTGCAAAGGCTGCTGGAGCCGCACTGACCCCTCGGTCCGCCTGCCACAAGTCATGGCAGGCAGGTGAAGTCCTGGGTGACTGGAAAGGGGGAACATTGCACCCATCTTTAGAAAGGGTAGAAAGGAGGACCTTGGGAACAACTGACCTGTCAGCCTCACCCCTGTGCCTGGGAAGATCATGGAACAGAATGTGAATCTGTGTTGATTACTTCCATGCAAGACAGTGATTTCAGTGCTTTAACAGCATCACTGATCTGACACTGCTGGAGGCAGGAGAATGGTGGCATGGCTGGCTCAGGCATCCTGTGTCTGCAAGGGGCTCTGTCCATTTTATCTCAGAGAGAGGAATACTGGCACATGTTCTTGTTACCCCGTGCAGCGCAGGCAGTGAGAAGGAGGGCTGTCTTCTCCCCATCTCCCTCTGGGGGATTCACACCGAGGGAGTGAACAGGTATCCCGTGAGTCCACAGCTGTCTCTGGTGTGAGGGTTAACTGAGGAAAGGAAACTTGCAGCAGCTGGGGAAAATATGACTGCTCTCACCAGGGAAAAGGTTTGGAGCCAAGAGGCGGTAATAACCCTGCCCTGGGTAAGAAGCAGCAGGCTCAGAGCCTGGCAGGGAGCCTTTCCAGGCAGCGGGGCCTGAGTTCCAATGGGATTTTAAAGACTCCAAAGCATGGGTCCAACTTTGAAATCCAGGGTTTGCTCTGCCAACAATATGAGTCAAGGAAGCCCCGGACTCCAGTGCAGTACCCACAGAAACATTTTTTCCATGCTAATCTTTCTTTTTGGTTGAAAAACTCCCTGAAGAGCGAATGCAAGGCCCAAGTTGAGTGCTTGGGTTTGTTTCAGTGGGGAGAAAGCCATAGCTGTGCCATAGGCAGACACTGCTCCCTGCAAGCCTTCAGGCCTCTCTCATGGTGAATTCAAACACCCTTGTAGGAAGGGGTTTGCTTTTGCCACAAAAACTGCAATGTTTTTATTCTTTCCTCACCCCAAACCAGGATGGAGGGTCAAAGAGAATGTGAATCAAGGCTCAGAGGATACTTTGGTTGGATTTCTCCACATGTTTCATCATGCAGTTTTCAAACACTTGATATTTGGCCTTTTACATATCTTCATTTTCCTTTTAACCAAGCTGTTCCTTGGCCCAGACTTTTTTCATGAAAACCCTGGTCCTAAGTGACTTAACATTAGTTCATGGGGAGAATTTTTGCCTCCAAAAAGGCAAAAGCTGGCTCCAGCAAAACCACAGCTGATTCTGCTACCCTGTGTTTAGATGGCTATTCATGGATGCCTAAGGAAAGGCTTCTTAACCCACCCTTGCGACAAGCAACTTGGGGGAAACTTTATGTCTCTCACTGGGTGTTTCCCATGGGCCTTCTGACTTAAGAGTTGCATATGCTTTACTAAAATAATTTTGGCGCAACAGGGTTTGGCTCAGCTGAGCCACGGGGTTAGTTTGCAGTTCTATGACAGCTGGTGTGACTGAGAGCTGCTGGCTGGCTTCTGGTCAGGGTGTGACACACATTTTTCTCCTCCTTTCCTCGGGGGAATCTGATGGACAGTGCTGCTTGCTGGTTGGGTGAGAAATGTGCAACTTGCCTCACCTTCAGGCATCCTTGTCTGTGGCTGCTGCTGTGTTTTGGGGAGAGGAGTGACCTCTCACTAGTTCCTCACTCTCCTCTACTGTGGAGCACTGTGGTGGAGTAGGACAGCCTTGGTGAGCCTGGGGAACTCTGCTGTCCTTCCTCAGACTTGTGAAGGCACACAGTGGAAACAGAAAAGGCCTCTCACTGCCATTTCCTTCAGTCTTGGTCTCCCATTCCATGGTGCTGGGGCATCTCTACCTGCCTTTCTGGCCTTGGGGCTCCTTCTCCAGGTCCCTCCCTCCTCCACCAGCCCACAAGAACACCCTCTCACCAACCCACCACTGCTCTCCTGGTGGTTGTGTATTGGAAGTGGCAGGAGGGGAGAGCAAACCATGACAAGGGGTCAGGCAGGCAGGCTGCCAGCCTAGCAATGATCACAGAGCAGCAGGATACTCAGTGTAAAGGTTGAGTAGGTGCAGATCGACAGGAGGTTGACAGGGTTGGGTTTGCCTCTCTATGAAGGCACTTTGAGTTGCACATCCCACACGATGGCCTCACCACGCAGCCCTGTGACATGTGGCCTGCAGGTTATGTCTTGCCTGTTATTAATAACCCCGTCCTGATGTCTCTCCGTGATACTCTTGCAAACAATTTTTTCTCCTTCTTCAAGCCAATTATTGGGTGAGAAGCCAGGCCCTTGAGCAGCATGGCTGTCACGTTTCTCACGTCAGGGCATGGTTTGCTGCTCAGCCTGCATGGCAGCAGCAGCACTCAGATGTTTGGGTACCACTTAGCTGCGGACATCTCGGGAGCAACCTAGGGCATGGCTTGCCCCAATAGAAGTGAGGAGGGAATGATGTGCTCCTTAGCAGCAGTGGGTTTCCAGAGAGAAACCAAGGCAGGGAGAGGAGACCAGGAGTGGAATGGAAGAGTTGAAATGGGGATTTCTATCAGGGAGATTGCCACGGGAGTGCAGGGCAAGGAGGAGATAGTAGTATGAAAGAGTGGCCTGGGAGAGGCAGAGACAACCTGAGTTACTGTCTGGCCAGAAAAGGATTTGTCTTTACCTTGCAAACATACCCCTGCCTGAGTGTCCTTTAAACATCCAATTTCTTTTTAGGTGTGTGCATTTTCAGTGCAAGCTACACCAACAGAAAACAGAACTGCCTTCCCTGCCTCCCTTCCAGCCTGTTCCCTTCCAACAGACAGGTAGCAGTGACCTTTTTCCCCTCATTCCTCTTTTCATGGAAGGGCAGTAAGCCACATCATGCTTGACAATTTAAAAGTATAAGTAAGGCTAAGGTATTGGGGGGAATTATATAAAATCTATGTCAGGCAAAGGATATTGAACCTGCCCTTGGAAGTAAATTTTTCCAGCGCCCCAATGATAAGGCCTTGGGTGGAACTCTGTTAATAATTCACACAGTAGACATTAAATAGTGGTATCAGGTTACATTAGAAAGTCTGGTGACTGACGGCTCTTTGTTGCTAAACTAATGGACTTTGGCTCCAGTGCAAACTAAGCACTGCCTTGTCAAATGCCTTGGAACAGAAATGGTTGTGGCCATCCCTTCTTCCTGCCAGACCAATTTGCCGAAAACCCATGGCTGTCTTGGTAGAGAGAAGCTCTGTCTCTGCTGGCTAAATTTTTGGCTGCTAATCAGCATGAGCTGGGTCAGAACCTGTGCTGGGCTCTAAAATTTGAGCTTGGAATTTCTTTTTCACCCCTTGCTTATCATAAGGTTTCTCAGGTCCAGCCAAGGCATGTTCTACCAATGATGACCTTGTGGCTAGACATGTGGTTTGCACGTGCATAGCTGATGTAGGTAATTAAAAAAACACCAGAACAAATCACCTGCTCCCTTTGCTGGACTGGTTCTTCCTGGGTTCAGAGGAGTAACAGGCAATAAACCCCTATGAGAGCCACTAACCTCAGCAGATCTGGCTTAGATCTCACACAGAGAACAAATTTAAAACGTAAGCAAATAGTTTCACAAAGTCGTTTGTTAGAGCAGAGCTTTAACATTAAACTGCTTTAGCTTTAAACTGGTAGAAAAGCAATTTAAGACCAGGGAATAGAAAAGAGAAGGGAAGGGGAGGCTATGGAATAAAGATAAACTTATTTCAAATTATTTGCATAGCTTTGAAGTATAAACAATAGATAAAATTCATGTTGACATTGCAGAAAATAGCACGGTTAACTTGCACTGGGTTGGTCAGAGTTTGCACTGCTGGGTGAAGGTATTGAGAAGAGGCAGGCACTCAGTATTTCTGGTACAGGTTACACATCAGCATGAGGTTAGCAAGTCTCCGATGAGAAGGCAGGAAGACTAAAGTGGCTCATCTCCT
This sequence comes from Dicrurus megarhynchus, assembly GCA_013399195.1. NCBI lineage: Eukaryota > Metazoa > Chordata > Aves > Passeriformes > Dicruridae > Dicrurus > Dicrurus megarhynchus. The sequence goes on from VXAD01008738.1 coordinate 465,618, forward strand.
AAACGTTTTGTCCTGGGTGAATTTCTGTCCTCAAAGAGAGTGCCACTCAAAAATATGCTTTAATCTCAGTCGGTTTGGCCTTGGGTGTTGAGGAAAGTTCCCAGACTGACCATCCAGGAGACTCTCTGGCAGCCACGCTCCCAAGGCCAGACTGCTGGGTCTGAAGCCCCTTCACAGCAGGCAGCTCCAGTGACCCAACACGTGCCCCACTTGACTCCCTGCACACCCCACTCACACAGTGTCAGACCAGGTTTCCTCACTAGTCTGACCCCAGGTTTCCCAGAGCAGAGTCTCAGATGTCTCGTTCCATAAAGCCATTTACTCATGGCACAGTAACACAGAAACACCTGGAGCTGGTGCCTCCAAAGAGGACCCCCAACGATGGAACCCCTGGGCTCTTATACCCTCACAATCTACCTGCATGCAAGTCTCGCTCTTCCTCCTGAGTCCCTGCTTCTGGCCCCCTCTCTGTGTCCATCTACCTCGCTGGCATCACCCCTCTTCCTCTCCTTTGTTATCAAAAAGGTCAGCAATTCCCAGCTCCTGCCGTGTCTCTCAAGTGTCCATTCACCTGGGTGGCACCACCTGTCTTTGTGCCCTTTGTTATCTCAAAGGTTGGCAGTTCACTGCCTCTTGTCTCTCTGGGCTCCCACCCAGAGCTCAATCTGAATCTCAATCTGCAGTTTGCAAACCGAGCTACCTGGACCAGATGTATTGGGTTCAAAACCAGAGGTACAAACTTTCTTCCTCAGATACCCTCCTTCAACACACAGGTCAGCCAAGATCTGGTGTGTGCATGTTTGCCTCTGGCTTCATAATCCCAGGTGGGCTGCCAGCACCTCTGCCCCTGCCTGCCAGCTGCTGAGTGGGCAGTGCAAGAGAAGATACAGGAATGGTCTGTGAACATGGCAAAGAAAGATGCCCACCACAGGGCTGTGCTTAATGGTTGTCTCCAACACACCAGTATTTGGAGGGGAAACCACAAGCAGAGACACCTTTGGGTCCCGTTTGCCATGTGGACTGCTGATATTTCAACTCCAGTCCTTCATGCTATGCATCTTTCCCTTGACTCTTCCTCCCCTGTTTTTCACAGAGTGGATGCTGAGGCTGTTTTCCAGCATTCCAAGAGAGGAGTAATAATTTCCACGTAGGCCACCATGCCCTGAGTACGTGCTTAGTGCTGGCTTAGTGCATCCATTTCTTCTGGGAATGCTCTAGGCTGGCTGCACAGAACATGCTAAGAAAGTGATTCCAGGAGAATCAGAGTCATCATTAGAGGAAGGTACAAAATTACATCTTGGCAAGCTAAGCGAAGCAGGGAGGGCTGCCTGGCATGCTGGCCACACCATGCTAAGAAGAGAGCTGCAGTAGGGCCAACTCTACAACTCAAGGGACCAGGAGTGGTCAAACAATGGAGCTTTTGCTAATTCTGTGGTGTGGGACTTGTGGCACCAAGTTGGGAGAGCTCTGTGAGCCACAATGGAGAAAACAGAAACGGTCCCAAATCTGCTGAATAGGGAAATGCCATCCCAACCATTCAGAAAAGAAATTGGAAGTCCTTTCAAAGTAGCACAATGCCAGAGAAAGCCAGTCCAAAAAGGTCCCAGAGATCTAATTATAGCCTGCAATCAATGCTGCTCTTATCCATGCTGCTAATGAACATACATGAAGTGAGCAGTTTTGCTGCTCCAGGGCTTCTTGCAGTAGAAAGAGCAGCTTAGTAATAACCAGCTGCCTTGCCTGATTGGGGCTCACTTTGACTTCTCCCAGATTCCCAGCCATTGGTGCATGCCCTTTGGAAATGTGGGTGCTGTAGCCAAGGCTGTTCAGGGTGGGGTAACCAGGTCAAAGCATGTGGCTGCATTAATGGCACACGGAAAGTTGGATGCTGAGGGACAGGCCTCCCAAGAGGAGCAAAATGCCACCTTTCAGAACGTGAAAGAACCCCAAATTCCCAGAAACTAATTGCATAGTGAAAAAAAACTCTTTCAGGTGCTAGGTTATATCCAACAGCTTCCTGGAAAGAAAAAGTAATGATCACCCTCTTCTTCAGGGAACAAAGCACAGAGAACAGAGGCCAGCACCTCTGTGTTATCGGATCAGCCATTGAAGCACACAAGGCTGTGCCAGGCAACCACCTCTCCTTTGCATGCTCAACAGAAATAGATCCTGTCTAGATCCTGGCTCTGGTCCAGACAACACCTGCCAAGTGGAAGGAGAGGCTGCTGCTGCTGTGGAGGAGTTGCCTTCATGCACAGACGGGAGAGGCCAGAGGCAATTCCCAGGCATCTGGTTTTTTCTGGCATTCATTTTTTTCCAAACAAACAAAACACAAGCTCTGTCTCGGCCTTGAAGGACTTGCAGCCTTTCACTAGGTAGTACAGAAAAATAGACTCTGGCTGCAGTGAAAATAATGACCAGAGTTGAGAGAGACCCTGGGACCAGAAGAGGAGGGACTGCTCTACTGGGATCTGACCTGGGCACCAGCCTTGAAGTCACTCTAGCTTTGTCAAGCATGCTCCTTTCAAAAAACATCCTAGAAGCATATGGTCTCAATTTTCACATGGCTGGTGACATTTCCCTGTATTGCCTGAAGAAAGCTATTTGGATTATTCATCACCACTGTTCAAAAACTGCACCAGTTTGGAGTGGTCTGGTTCCCTGGGGCTCTATTTTCAGCTTGGTCTGCTGGGCTGTGGAGCTGCTCCATACCAAACAGAGAAGAGAGCATTCTCTCCAATTGATGGAAAAGTCTCAGTTATGCAGATGTCTCCAGGATTCAAAATTTTCTTTTCTCAGGGTCTATACTGCAGCTGGGAACTCGCCTTGGTGACTGTTCACCTATTCCTCTTCCCGGGCCACCTGCACCTTGGAAAAACCTGGCTACTGATTCAAGCTCAGATGAGTTTGATGATTCTAGTTGTTCTCAGTGCTCCTTTGGTGTAAGATGCTATAAACTGCATCTGATCTTTTCTTGTAAGACCATATCCAAATTTCTGCCTTCTTTGTAATGGAAACAAAGGCAACCCACCACTGGAATTTGGAAAGGAGGAAGCAGCCAAGCACAAACACAAGCAGCAGAGCTGAAAAGCAACATCAGAGCTGAAAATACAGCTCCCAGTTAGCTTATGACCTCCTGTATATTTCAGAAGAGAAGAGCCTTTGCTTCTGTTTGGTTGGAGGTAGAGCTGGGAGGACCCTTACTCAGACCAAGTTGTACAGAACAGGCTCACAAGTCTCTCTGTTTGCAGCTGATTCTAGGAGGGTATTCCCTCAAGCAGGCAGATTGTGTGTCAGAAATGCAGATTCCCTGAGGGTGGAGTTCCGAGATCCTGCCAGATGGGCGCTTTTTCCAGATGCTGGCAGATCTCTCATTTTGTTAATTGGATAGCTGAGCTGTAGCCGTCTTTCTCCCTTGTTCGTTCTACCCATGATGAGGGATGATGCTTGTCATCACTGGGGGGCTTTGCTGTAGGGAGCTGGCTGATGGTGAGATGAATAACCTGCATGTGCTGTGCTAGAATGCCAGCATGACTCCACTCAGCACAGGGACCACTGAGACACAGAAGACCATGGGGATCGGTCAGGAGTGACCTGCAGCCATTTCCCAGCCCCTTGAAAATCATGGCTCAAGTTGACACGTGGCTTAGAGATGTTCAGAGGAGCTGCACCTTCTGCAGTGCGGCTGTGCAGCTGCAAAGTCTGGGGATCTGAGCAGTGCTTTAATGCTGAGCACGATCTCTGTTGTACAAAGACAGAAGAAACCTGAGAGTCTCTGCTGGCTCAGCTTGGCATGATGTGCAAGCACGCTGGCACTCTTTCATCCCAGACATTCATCTGTGATGCAGGATTTTCCCAAGCTGTCTGCAGCTTCAGTAGATTTAGCCCTTCCAGCATGCAGAAGGCAAGAGCAGTGAGTGTTTCTGATGCCAGGTTGTGTAACTCTGCATGAGGGGCTTGTCCCAGGCCCTACAGTGCAAGATCATGTTCTCCACTCCAGGAGAGGCCTGCAGCCTGGATCATTCACCTGTGGATGTCTACCAGACCAGCATTATTTTTGGGTGTTTGTTGTAACTTGCCTTGCTGCTGCACTGCTGTCCTGTAGGATATGTCTCAGAAAGCACGATGAATCGAGCAGGGCGCTTTCAGCACAAGCTGTAATTCTCACATGGTCCTCCTGGTCCAGCAGCAGCAGCTGGAACTGGCAAAACAGCCAATGTCCTGCTTCCCCATCTAGTCACCTTAAGGACAGGGGTGGACTTTTCCCAGCACAGCTGAGTTGTTCCATGTTGTCAGTGAGCCAGGGAAGGATGGCCAATGCAAGCTCCTGGTCCCTCGCGTGTTCCACAGGCATTACTGTGGCCAAGAGAAGGCCCTCAAAGATCTGTGCTTGCTAGCACATATGGCTCCAATTTCAGAGGGAGATAACTGCTTTCCTTCCTCTCCAAAGTGCTCCTGAGTTGCCAGCTGGAGCCATCTCACATGGTGCCAAGCCCCAAAGGCAGCTTTGGGTTCCACAGGTCCTAAGCAGCCTGAGGCTGCTGTGGGTTTCCCAGCTCTGAGAGTGAGCTACTAAGTCCTGTGTGCAGTGCCTGTGTTTGGTGAATTAAGTGGTTAAATATTAAATCCAGACTGATGCAGATAAGTATGATAAAAGTTTTTACTGAACTGTTAATAAATACTCAATTTCAGACCAAACCAGGATACCTCTTAGCAGAAATAACACTCACAAGACAGCTTGACTGAACAAAAGGCATGTTTCCTTGCAGTAACACCAAAACTAAAAAAAGGAAAAATTACTAAAATGCTCAGTCATCCTGCTATTAACCCCCAGGAGTGCATCCCTAATGGCTTTATGGCTCACTGTTTATCACCACTGGGCTGTTATTGCAGGGCATTTAGAAGCACTGAAAGATTTGTGTATAGATTCATTGGTTGTCTAAGAGATCTTGTTGACCACCAACTTAAAAGTTAGTGTGTGTCTGCTATGATTGCTTGCATGGCTATAAAGCATGCAAGAAATAATTGTTCTGGTCTCTGAAGTGAAGTTCTTCTCCTGCTGAAGCCACTGCAGAGGAGGTGAGGGTTTGGTAGATTTATTTGGTTTTAGTTTGCCTCCTGTTGTGACTTGATGTGCTTGGAGACAGCTTCTTGGAGAAAGTAAAGCTGGACTGTGACAGTCCTCAGCCCAAGAGGGAGACCTGTTGCAATGTCTCCTAGCCCAGTGACCCAGTGTGCTGTTGAGCAAGGGGTGGAAGGTGCCACATCACCTATAGCTACCCTGAACCCAGCCTGCAACACCATCAAGGACACATTCTGCCAAGCTCGTGGATGAAGAAACACTGCATTTCTGATGGCCACGCAGATGCCAGTAAATCACAGCAAGTAGGGAAATGCAGGAGAAGCAGCACCTGCCAGGTGTCCAAGGGAACACCATGTGAAAGGGGAATGGTTGTAAAACCCTCAGTGGACTAGAGAGGGCTATTATATTTTTTCCTGTGAAAGTGACTGTCTCCATAGCACTGGAGTGTCACCAAACAAACACTGAGGAATTACACTCCTGCTGATAATGCTCCAGTTTTGTTCTGGCAGGGGCCATAATGATGGAAAGCAGGTGTAGGAGATCGTGAGTTCCCTATTGCTAAATATTGAGTGTTGGGAGGGAAACTGGGGTCTGTTTCACTCGGATTGGAAGGTGGGCTGTAGGTCAGTTTAGGCCTTTGACTCTTGACGGTGGGGTTTTCCAGAAACTGTATTGGGAATATGGCTCTACCCTTTACTGCAGCATGCCTTGGAGGATGGCAAGTACCTTGCTGTATGCATTTAGCAGCTGCTCCCTCGCCCCAAACTATCCATGTATTAGGACTTGCCAGCCCTGAAATATTTTTGTCCTGTGGCTGCTTGCCTTGTACCCCCACATCCGTATGTCCTGAATCTGGCCAGGAGCTGGAAGAAACCAGGTGCTTTGGCAAGACTACAACATTGCGCAGAGTCCTTTGATTCCAGAGGACCATGTCTTTTCCCCTAGGAGAGCAGTGCAGCCCTGGGACAGGGCACAGAGATGTGGTGGCATCTCCATCACTGAGTTCATCCACATGGATGAGGCCTTGAGTGACCTCAGTTAGCTGTGAGAGTGGTTTTGCTTGGAGCAGACATCTTAGAGACCTCCTCCCACTTGAGCCTGTCAAGGATTCATTAGGTAGAAGACATCACCATGGTCTCAACAAGACTCCCACACCAGAAATAGTGGAAGCTATAAAAGCATTTATTCATGTTTCACACTCTTCTTATGCCTTCAAAACATATTTCTCCGGAGTTACAGAGTTTGAGCCTTCCCTCCTGCTGAGACTGCATAGCAGCAGAGTGGAGAGGAGATCTGTGACTAATGCATTGGCTGGAAGGGCTTGCCCATGTCCCATTCCAGGAGCCAAAGTACTTAAACTGGTGACTGGTCTGACTTATCTGTACCAAAGGAACAGGCCAGCTGCAATTATTTTTCCACAAAGACACCCTTTTTCTTTCTTTAGGCCTTGTGTAAATGTCAATAACCAGTCTTTACAGACAGCTAACTGTTTGGCAGGGCACCCCTCCAAAGGGGAGGATAAAGATGGGCTAGGCAGCTTCTCTGGCTGCAGAGTGGCAGAACCTAGCTGGGCCAGAGCAGCTGGTTTGAAGCTTAGTTCCATCAAAAAAACCCCAAGGACATGAATATGGTTTATGGCAATAATTTAGAGCCAGCTGAACTGCCCAACAGGAGCAAGTCTGTGGAAACACCAGGGGAGCTTGGGAGCACCACAACCCAGCCCCATGCTGCTGGCTTTTTGGCAAAGCTCTGTGCTGTTCCCAGGGGTACTCTTGGTGCTGCTGAGAGCTGTCCCCAGCACAGCCTCCTCCCAATACACACAAGTGTCCTTCCTGCCCCCTGTGACCACACACAAGCTTGTGGAAGACATTGTGAAATCAAGCTGAGTCTGGTGGTGGTTACACTGGAAACAGCATCATGGTGCGTAAGAGAGAAAAGGGCAAGTGCCCTGACAAGGGAGACACTACAGAGCAACAAGGAACTCTGTGGGATGTCCTGAAATGTAAGCCCCATTTATCCCTTGCCTTGTGGTCAAGAGACTTCCCCCCAGAGACCCGGTCTCTTAGAGGCTCATTTGCTGGTGCTTTGTGGAGAGGAAACGGAAGAACAGTTGATTGCTGTTGGGAAATGACATGCTCTAGTTTCCTCCCCTCTTATGCTGCCCTCCATTAGCAAGGCAGACACATCTTCCACAGGTCACTCTCCACTGCAAGAGCCTCTAAGAGCTACATTTAAAACCAAAGAAAAGTTTGGTCCAGCAGCAAAGTACTACCTGGACACATTTACACTCCCACAATTTAGAAGAGACATGTTTCTTACCCTCTGCATATTATCCCATTCTGGGAAGTTTTTCCCAAGAGCATCCCCCCCACCCTGGCAAACACCTGAAGCAAGAATGTGGGGTGCTCATACAACATTTCTGACCCTGCTCTGCCAGGATGCAGGTGCAGAGAGCCTACATCCTGCCTTTGTCACCGTATCCAGGACCTGCAATCCAGGTGCTCTAGAGGAGGCTGCTGTGACAGCAGCGGCTCAGCAGAGCTGCTCCCCTGTAGGACAGCACCCCCAGGCCAGTGGGAGATTGCCAAAGGGAGTTGGATGTGGAGCACAGGAATACTTGCCCTCCTCTCCTTTACCAAACTGTCCCTGGAACACGAACTTTGAAAACCTGAACCTCCAAACACCAGATCAACATGATACCACAGCTTAGTTATCTCTACCCAGAGGTGGCACCGAAAACCCTCGGGATACAGAGGCTTGGGAACTTCAGAGAAAAGTGGTTGGGGGAGGGGGTGGAATGGCATGAGCACTCTAAGACATCTTTGTATATTAACCAGTAAGTACACAATCACACCTGCCACCAAGGGCTTTATAAATGCAGCAATTGCCATGTCTGTACCATCCAGTATATAACACCTGGGCATTAGGTGAGAAACCCCAGAGGCCTTCTAATGCTTGCACCATCTCCTCAGCTGCCCTAGATGGCTTGGACTTCCCTTACGTCCTAAACTGAAACTGTCCTCACATGGGGTTTTTAGCCACAAGGCTGTTACAGGAAATGTCTGGCTACAGTTTTCTCATTCATGAGCTTGGGCCAGCATTCAGATGTGAAAACAGCCTTGGCCAAGCCACCCCAATCACCAGGCAATGTGCTGAGGCAGGGCCACAAATACCTTTTAAAAATATTTTTTTTCCATGAAGCCAGAAAAACAATCCAATTACCTTTTAAAAGAGACCTGTGTTGTATGTTTGATTAAAAGAACCACGGTGGTAAAAAAAGTCTGAAGCATTTTTAATAGTGCTTAACAACAGTTGTTTAGACATGGAGGTGACAAAGAATTTGTGGAGCAAAGGGAGTGGCAAAAGGCTGCCAAGAAGGTGAAACCCTTTGCTTCATGCTGCTGTCAGGCAGGGGGCTACGTGCAGGGCTTGTATCTTACCCACTGCATGAGAAAAATCACACACAACTTTCCCCCTGCCCCCAGCACTCTCTTCAGCCTTTCCCCTGTCCTTTTTCTGGGACCCAAGTGCTCTCAGCAGGAAGAATCCCACCACGAAGACAGTGCCAGAAGGGCCTCTGGACACAAGCAGCAGTGGGTGACAGCCAAGGCAGACTCCCCTGAGCCACAGGGCAGTAAATGATCACAGGCAAGGAACACCATGCAATAACCTTGTCCCAGGTGCATGCAGGCCCCATGTTTCTCTGTCAAAGGGAGCAGCTTCACCCCACTGCGTCAGCATGCTTGGTTTTGTGATGCAAATACTAGGGGAAGGACCAATGAACTAAAAGCTTTACCTTACCCAGCTGCTACAGAAAGCAAAACACCCTGTAAAGAAAGCTCATCTTATGACAGCAGGAGACTTGGAAAGAGTCACAGTCAGACGGTGCTCGGTTTTATCTCTGTATAGAGCAAAGGCCATTCTCTGCAAGGCTGTGCAGTAAGATGGGAAGCACTGCCCACAGAGCTGCTCAAACCAGCACACACCAAGACAAACACATCTTCCTCCCCTTCCCCCATGGCTTTCCATCTTACCTTATCTGTAAGCGGCAAAACCCACCCAGCTCAGTAGTTGATCGTTTGAAATACAACACCTTCAGGGCATCACCGAGGCTCAATCTTTGTGGTGAAAGCCAGGTCAAATGCAGAAACTAGCCCTGGCTGGCATTTACACCAGCTGTTCCCTTTCTGCAAAGGGGCACGTTTCCTGCTGGTGCTTCTTATGGCAGTGACAACAGGGACAATTACTTGGACGTAAAGAAGGGTCTAGCTTTCATTTGATCCTGGTATTAGAAAAGAGCCTGCCCCCACTTCTGCAACACCTCTCCCAGCATCCATCACACCCCAGTACCCAAGCAGAGAGTAAAGCACTGATCCCAGATCAAGCCAGGGTGGGGGAAGGGGAGAAGGGGGAGAACGGAGACTGACTCAAAACAAAAGCAGAAAAACCCGAAAAGGCTGTTCCTAGCACTGCAAGCAGGGGAAGAGGGAAGAGAAGTTCAGGGGCACAGTGATTAGTGGGGAAACCTAAGAGCACAGAGAAAAGGGTCTGGGCTCCTCCCATCGCAGGGCTGCAGAGGCAATGGAAGCATTTGTGTTGGCAGGAAGGCAGCAGGAATAGGCAGCTCTTTCCTGTTTCGGGCAGCAGAATTCAGTGGGGATGTGTGCTCCTCCCTGCCAATGGCCACTTGCAGGAAGCTGGACCCGTGTCCAAATCACCTCCCCAGCCCCATGGGTGCTTAAAGAAGATGATGGCAAGATACACAGCCGACATTTTGTTCCACCTTTATTTTAACAATCAGATAAAAACAGAACCATATTTTTAAAAGAGTCATTACATGGCAATTATAAAGTGCATTTTCCACTTGAATGTTGTGTACAAAAATATCTTTTAAAAACAAACATGCAAAACATCCTACAAGGCACTTCCAGGCATAGAGCAAGGAGAGCAAACCCCTCACTTCTATGTTCACATTAGCAATGGAAAAAGGGAAAAGGGGAAAGGCCACGAGTAGTATCTTTAAACTGCTATTGGTCAAATAGTCAGTTCCCAACCTAGCTTTTACTTATGGCACTGCTCCTCTAGCTTATCTTCCATGTTCCTCCCTAAGCATACCCAATGCACAGCCTTAAAACAAGCCCATAAGGAGATCCCACCATCCACAGCACCCCAGACCCACATGCCTTGTTTCAGCTCACAAACAGCTCTCCATAGGCACAAGAAGGTGCCAGGAGAACACGACTTTTCTAGTCAGTGTCTTACAGCATTAACACCATACACTAAATAAATAAAAAGTATCAGCGTCACTCAAACCTGCCTTAAGTTTAAAACCAAGCCAAGCTAGGCAACAGTCCCTTCCGGAGAGACCAGATGCAGGCTCTAAGGGCTGACTTGGGAAGCTGTTTGAACAGAGGAACCAAGCCTGATGAGCTCTTGGCTAGCAAGCAGATTCACCACCTCGACTAAATGATCAGGCACAGTGAAGACACATACTGATTTTTGTATTTTGAAAAAGCAGCAGTTGAAGGCCAGCTATTCTTCCTGCAAGCTCTTGTCCCTTTTGATATCCAGCAGTGATCCCAGTATCCCTTCTAGGTTAGAGTAAAACAGCTTGTAAGTATTTATACAGTAGTCTCCAGAATTAAAAGCTATGTTAACAAAGTTAAGTAGTCTAGCCTTTTGCTTCTCTCCAGCACATCCACAGGCTACCAGAGGCACCCAAAATTATATAAAGCTTATGCACTAGAAAAAGCAGTATTTCCTTGACCTCTATTTCTACAAACTGTTCAGCACTCTCCCTTTGAGCTGAGGGATTAAGTTATTCTGCTCAGTTAGCACCCAAGAAGCTTTGTGAGGCTGTCTGGCACTGCCGAGCTCACCACCTCAGCACAAATCCAGAAGACAAGCCACCTCTTTAATCATAGGGATGGCTCGCATCTGTGATTTGTCTCACATGCAGGGGTGCTGTCAGGATAACCCCACATCTCACTCTCCTCATGGCTAGTTCTTTGCATAGGTGGGGTGAGCCACTTTTTATGGTCAGAAATGCAAATCTAGGCATTTGCAGGTCAAACTGGCAGATACTGCTCCAACAGCAAGGGAAGCCCAGCACACTCATCCAGGATAGCCACAGCACCCTCACACGTGAGCAGTGCCACGCCTTTAGCTGCCAAGCAGTCCATGGCACAGAGCAACAAACCATTACCAGATCTTAAAAGCAACATCAGTTCCAAAGCCTGTTCATCCCACAGCATTGCTGGGATCGCACATACCACCCCTTTCTCAGTCAAGGCACTTCCACCACAGTGGGTACCAACAGCCACCTTCCTACACAGGACACGGCATAGACAGCCATGGTGTCTGTTTGTGTTTAGCTCCTGCAACACACGAGCAGAGTCTCCTGCACAGGACCCTGGGCCCCAGCTGGGCAAAACTCTGGTTTACCATCCACAGGAGGAAGAAATGCATTTTCAGGGTCCAGCACAGCCAACTTCAGATATCCATCAAGGGGGAAAAGCATCATTGATCACTTGTGGTTAAAGAAACAGGAAGGTTTTGAAGAAGGCAGTCAAGGATGTCAACCCACGGCTGTGTTACAAGCACCACACAGCTACAGCTAATCTCTATTTTTGGTAACACCAATGGTATGAGAGATTTTCAAGATCATCTGATATAACAACTGGTGACTAAGCATATCAGATCCTCTCCCACAGGCACATCTCCTAATACGGCCAGCTGTAGGGCCACACTTCCTGTCATCACATTGCATTTTCACTTCCAAAACACACTTTCTGCCTCCAGTAGGAAGGGCCTCACTACAAGGATATGTGCAAAGAGAGGACTCCATTCCCAGCAATCCAACCACAGTATTTCCTGACAGGCACAGGCTGGCTTTGCAAGGAGAACCCTGCAGCTGTAGTACAGCCCACTAACAATATAATACTAGGACATATTCTTAAAGAGCCTTTTAATACTAGGCAGGCAATACAAAGCAGCCACTACATAGCTTGGACAGGCAATATAAGCACTGTAGTGTTTCCTGGACACTGGCAGCTTTACTGAAGAGGAAGAAGTGCTGAAGAGACATGAGCAGTCCCTGGTCCTGTGATCATCTGGAGAGCCAGAATTGCTTCTCTGACTATAAGCCCCCTGCCAGCAGAGCACTGCACATCTGGTTTTGCTGGGAGGCTTATGCTAAGCTACACAAAGCCATACTTTTTCCACCTATTCATACACCTGTGTTCAGAACAGCTCCAAGGCCTGCAGACACACCAGCAACAGTTAGTCAACCTGGGCTTCGTCCTTGGGTCAATAGTAGGGCCCGAGCTTCTCGTAGCCTGAATAACTGGGCCACTCAGGAAAGAGGCCATAGGAGCACCGGGGGCTCCCAAACCGGTCAAATGCACTGCCAAAGTCAGGAGCCTGTGGGGGACGGACAGCTTCCTGGGCAGACTTCAGTTCTGACCGTATGATCCTGTAATTTGTGCCCCTGTTGTTGTCCCAGTACACCTTCCCATTGCACTCAAAGGAAATGGCAAACTCGACTCTTTCGTGTGATTGAATTCCCTCGGGCAAGCTGATGTCAAAGGAAAACGTGTCCTGACCTGACCCTCCATACGTATCCTTGACATACTGGCACAGGTGATCTACAAAGCTTTTCCAGGTGTCAAACGTCATCCGGATCTTCACAGTCTTTTCAAAAGCGAGGTTCTTCACCTTCACCGTTCCCACAATAGATTTCTCTTTTAGCACACAGTTTTCCAGACAGACACAGTCTGTCTGGAGGCGGTTTCTGAAGTCCAGGTAGTCTACAGAGGGCTGAACAAAATCCAGGACAAAGCTGTCCTTCTCCACTGTTGTCAGACCCACGATGTTGTCTATCAGCTCTGTGATGTTGAAAGGAATATCAAGTGGATCTTCAAACTCTGAAAACACCTTCACCATTGTCAGAGCAAAGCCTCTGCTATCTGCAAACGACACCCTCTTCTTCACTTTGTTGTGTGTGAAGGAGTTTGCTGCCTCTCCTGGTCCGTTCAGTGCAGTCTTGCTGCTCAGCTGGATGCAGGGCCGCAGTGGCTTGCTTGGCTTTGGAGCAATTTTGCAGGCACACTTCTCTCTTCGCAAGGGCGGAGAGCACAGGTACAGCTGCATTGCTACATCCACAGCCATTGCTTGCTTGTGAGGGAAATAGTCTAATACTCTGGAAGATGAGAAGAAGGGTCAGTTGGTGCTAGAAATCATTTTAATATGAATTTTGTCAGAAATTTGATGTATCACTTCCCCCCAGCCATCCCAAATACACCTGCTTCTTAATTAAAGGCAGGTACTTGCATGGTGTGATTTACAGACACTGTGAGAAACACACTGCAGCAGAAGTGGCAGGACCAGAGCCTATTGTGTGTGCCCTTGAACAACATCTCTTCCCACTGCTACAGGGACAGAGTGACCCTCTGAAGGCACACACAGGCACTACCCTACTAGGCTAGCAATAGCAGGCTCCATCCAGAGCATTTCCAATCCAAAGCAAAGCCCATGGCTCAGTCCTGCCAATGCTCACAAAACCCACAGATTATCAAATTTCAATGCTACATAAAGCCATTTTCCAGCTGTGCTTTCCTCCCTCCAGGAGAGATTCTCTGCAGGGCTTCACAAGCTTTTGTAGGAGTAGGAACTCAGTTTGTCACAAGCTGACTTCACCTCTCATAAAACCCCAGATGTCAGCCAAAAAGCACTCGTTCAGTCGAACTACACACTTTGCTCATCACTGTCCCCCAGAACTGCTCCATCCTAAGAGCCTGCAAGTAGTATTGTAAGGATAGCAGCAGTCTGCCACAGCAGTAGGGCACAGGCTTAGCCAACGCTGCTCTGGAGCTTTCTTCCCTCTACTCCACTTTAAAACAAGAGTCAGCCCAGAAGGCACATCAGCCAGTTTCATCTCCAGCACAGAGTCTGCACCTCAAGCCTCCACAGCGTTTGTGCTAAGCCCCTGGAAAACATCCATACAGCCACAGGTCTCTGCCAAACACAACTTCCCTACCCGAGGTTCACTGAGGCTTTGGAAGCAAGTCCTTCTCCCAGAAGGCACAGGCCATGTGCCCCTCCACTACAGCCTCTCCTCCAGCACCCAGCCTGTTCCTCCAGGGATGCAGCACCATCTCTCTCTCACTGTACACATCCACTGTAGGGCACTTTGCCAGCTGGCACTTTGCCAGCTGTAGCTCCCAGACCACTGCACCTATCATTGCTGCCCTTACACTGACATTCAGATGGATGCTTTTAGCAAACTCTCTTTGGCCTGGCTCTGGATAAACCACTGGATGGATTTATCACACACATCCCCCTTAAATCAACTGTACTGCAGGTGACTTTAAACACAGAGTATACCCTTAATAAGAACCCTGCTTGGCTGCAGGCCAGGCTCAAAAGCTGCTCCCACCACAGGGCAGGATGAGCCAATAGCAGTGACCACTGGCCTTGTGATGCAGCAGAGTTCCGGCTGCCAAAGCCATGCACAGCCAGCTCTAGTACTTGATTGCTGCTCCCGTGCCAAGAAAAAGCAAGAGCCACACTCTCCAATTCAGTGCTTTAACTCCCCACCCTGTAACACCAACACAGCAGCTCTGAACAGGCTTTCACAGCATCCACTCAGCAAGGGTATCTGTTAATTCAGAGCAGTGCTAAGGCTTGCATCCCAACACACCCACCAGCCAACTCCTCCTGCAGTGCCTCCTTTCAGCTCAAGGGCAGCAGCACAAGACAGACACATCAGATCCACCTTACACTGTCTACTACTACTGCTCATCTCTACCTGGTTTTACCAAGTTTTTGTTCATATACACTTTGTATAGGTCATTTCCTCCTTTAAATTAATGCAGCCTCCAATGTGTCTACTCTTACTTGCGTCAGTTTCATCTGCATTGCATCTTTTCCCAGGGGAATTTATTCAGCTGAATTCCTGTAACTTCTGAGAAGTCAGGTTTCATAGTAAGCCTTAGTTATTCACAGTTTTAGAATGAAGAGGCCATAAAATACCCAGCCCAACTGCATTACTTGAGAGCTTTTTTCCCAAGCTAAAAACTATAGCAAGAGCTTTTCATAACCAACTATGAGCACAAGCTCTGTGCTTTTATAAACTGCTTTTCCAGCTCATTTGATATCCCAGAGAACTTCTTCCTGCACTTGAGAGTCTGCTGATGCTCAGCTCTCAGCCAGAGGCAGGTTTCCCCCTTTTGGGGCTGATGAGGGTTGTCTTGATCTTTAGATGCTTTGAAGGTGGGAGCAGGGATATGGTTTTGAGAGCTCATGCAGGAAAGAAAGCTCCAGAAAGCAAAAACTGCAAGGCAGGGAGCCCTATGCAGGTACAGGGGCCAATTCCTTTCCCTTGCCCCTCAAAAGGAGAACAAACTCGACTCTGCCTCCGGACTTCTTCCCGTAGCTTTACCCTTTCCTGAAAAGGATGTCTGTCGCCACTCACTCCTCCCTCCTGCAGTTCTACGAAGGAGAATTAAGCCAGAGCCACGGAATTACTTACATCTCCATTATCGAACCCCTTCGGTTGCCTGCGCTCTGCTTCCCCCGCTACCTGGGCACAGGTGACCCCTTGCACAGAGCTGGGCGTGCAGCACTTGCCGAGCCAGAGCTCGTCGCCGTGACACGGAGCTGGCTGAAGCAGCGCTCGGACGCCCCGCACCCCATCCTCCTCCCCGACCCAGGGAAGGCCGGGCCGCCCCGCGGGCACAGCCCGCTTCCCGCAGGCATCTGCCCGGGCGGTGTTAACTCGCTACAGCCCGCCCCCTCCGCAACACCAGCCAAGCCGCGCCGCCCAGACCCGGGAGAGGCAGCAGAAGAGAGCCCCGCCGAGGGGCAGCGCGGCCGCCCCGAGGCTACCGCTCCCGGCTCAGCCGGGGGGCTGCAGGAGCCAAGCCGCAGGATCCCGCGTTCCCCCAGGAACAGCACCGCAGCGGGGAGCGCCAGAACCGCTCCTGGACACGCGAGGAGGCTGCGACCGTGAGCAGAAGGCAGGCGGGGAAGGCAAAGAGGAGGAGCAGCGTCAGCGCCGGGGGTCGCGGCGGGCGGGGGCGGCGCGCCCGTACCTGGTGCAGTGCATGGGGCCGGTCCGGCAACACCGCGTCGCGCCGCGCGGGCTCCCGGGCCGGCCACTTAAGGGCGCCCGGCCCCGCCCCCATGAGCGGCAGCCAATCAGCGCGCTTCGAGCGCAGGGGCCGGCACGCGAAGGGGCGGGGCCGGCCCGATGGGCGGGGCCGCGGTGTCCAGGGGGTGCTGAGGGGCGCGCAGGGACGGGGGATTCGCCTGGCGGGAGCGCTCCGTGAGCAGCGCCGGGGTCCCGTGAGGGGAGCGCTCCGTGAGCAGCGCCGGGGCTCCCGTGTGCGGGGACCTCCGTGAGCAGCGCCGGGGCTCCCGTGTGGGGGGACCTCGCCGAGCAGCCCCGCCGCTCCCCCCCCTCCCGCGGCAGGGCAAGCTCGTTGTGGTAGAAGTGACAAGCTCTGTGTCAGGCTTCAGCTGGCCCCAGTCCCTCACTATCTGTCGGCTCCTGCGCCAGGTTGCTGTCCCTGTGCGTCCAGAATCACAGAATCAATTTGGTTGGAAAAGACCTCGGTGATCATTGAGTCCAACCTATGACCGAACACCACCATGTCAACTAAACCACAGCACTAGGTGCCACGTCCAGTCTTTCCTTAAACACCTCAGGGAGTGTGACTCCACTAACTCCCTGGGCAGCCCACTCCAATGTCTAACCACCCTTTCTGTGAAGAAGTTCCTTCTCATGTCCAACCTAAACCTCTCCTGGTGCAGCTTAAGAATATGTCCTCTTGTCCTGTCACTGATTACCTGGGAGAAGAGGCTCCTTTCAGGTACTTGTAGGCAGTGATTAAGGTCTCCCCTGAGCCTTCTTTTCTCCGGACTAAACACCCCCAGCTCCCTCAGCCGCTCCTCAAAGAACTTGTGTTCCAGACCCATCACCTGCCTTGTTGCCCTTCTTTGGACCTGCTCCAGCACCTCAATGTCCTCCTTGAATTGAGGGGCCAGAACTGAGAAGGGCAGAGGGGGCTTTCTAGGTGCCACATGTAAGCAGCTAAACCCATGGGAATGTGCTCTTGAGACAGGAAAGTTTTTTGGGGCACCAATCTTCCTGTCTGAGCTGGCCCAGGGTGTTTGGGTGCTCAGGGCTGGGTGGGGAGGAGGGTAACTCTCTCACTCATACCTTGTGGCCACAGCCCCAGGCCTGTGCTGGCCCTGGGTGGAAATCTCCAGAGGATACTCAAAAATCTGCTTTCCAGACAATATTTACGACGTGCAGTGGAAAAAAAAATGCTTTTTTTGTAGAGGTGACTTGCCTCCATGAGGAAAAAACACCAACAGGGCCTGGTTGGCAAAGAGATCAGCTCCATGAGAATCCCTATCTGGCACATGTGCAGAACTGGAAAGGTGTTTCCAACATCCTGAAAACATCTGCCAGGTGAGTTGATGCTCTGTCATAGATCCCCACTGCTTTGCAGGGCCAGCTGGGCCAAGGGCTCTTCCCAGCTGTTCTCCTGCCTCCAGTTCCCATTTCTGCTCCTTTGGGCTGCTCCTGCGTCCATGTCAGCACAAAGCCCACTGTCCTCAATAATGTGGAAAGTGTGCATGGAGCTGGCCTCCCTGTCAGGGGAGTGGCTCTGTGGACAAATGCCACTTCCGTGGGCAAGCAGCAGAGGCTATAAAGCCTACTGGAAGGTAGGAAGGTGCATTTACCTTCTCCCCATGGTAGTAGTGGGGATAATTTTTGTGCCACATCTAGCCTCTAACTGCACAGCTGAGAGCAATGCTGCTCTCTCTCACCTTCCTTACAGAGCAGAAAAGCAGGATTGAAGTGTCAACATTTGTTTTCCATTAACTTGTGGGAACACAGACAGCTATTGTTAAAACTGGAGACTTCCTGCTGCAAGCTGACATTTAATAAACTTATTACTCTGCAAGGCAAAAGGATTTTGTTGAGGGGGGGAAAACACACTTTTTTTGTTTTATAAACTCTTTTCTGGTAAAAGCAATGGTAATATTTAAAGTTGGGGGGACAGAGAGCTGAAAGATGTACCCATTGCAGGAGTGTTGCAGACTTACAGTAATATTTCATGTGCTGAGGATATGGTGGGATTTTAGCATGTGTTACTTAATGACAGGGTTTACAGCAGAAATGAGGGGACCCATGTTCAGATTTCCCCAGGAGCAACAGACAGACATGGGATAAGGTGGTCATGGCCCGGACCCCCTCCAGTGCTGCCCCCCTTCTCCAGGCAGAGCCACTGCACACTGGCTCAGCATCACTGGTTCAGAGAAGTTTGGGTGGAAGTGGTGGACTTAATGGGATGAGCCCCAAAACTGGTGGAAGCCCTGACCTGAGTCACACTTGTCACTCTGGTTCACCACAAGTTTCTCCTGTGCGGGCTGTGCCCAGCCAGCCCCCAGCGCCAGGCACGGAAGGCACACGAGGTGGCTCAGGGCCCATTTCTGCCCCTGTTTGCCCTGAGTGGGGCAGGGTGTTTCACAACTGTGGCTCGGTGTTTGCCCCTGAAGCAAAGGTAGGTGGAAGTCTGGGCAGGGCGTTGTGGCGGACTGTGGACACAGTCTGTTATCTCTGGAAAGCTGAGATAGTGGCTATATTTAGCTCCATGCTAGGCCCTTGCGCAGTGGTCTTTGTGATTTCCCCACAGCTTTCCACCCCCTCCTGCCTTGCTGAGGGATGAGAAGAGCTTGTTCCCTGGCATGAGGAAGAGGCTGCATGTTGCTTCTCTCTGGGGGAGTGTTGTAGAACTAGTCCCATCCACGACAGACAGCTCTGGAAGGAGGGTCCCACTCTCCCATCATGTCTCACCTGGGTTTCCTTCCTCATTCTATGAGTATTTACCCCAGCACATCCTGGTACAGGACATGGTGGCTCCTGCATCTCTTGGATGCAGCCCTGGTGGTTTGCTGCAGGAAGGGGGGCTGAGCTTCTCCACACCTCCTGAGGGGCCCTCCTTCCCCTGCCATGCTCCCTCAAGAGTCACCTCTACCAGCAGGCTTGAGTAGGTCCTCGGGGACCCTTCCTGGTCCTGCCTCCTCCTCAGTGCCCTGCTGGAGTCGTGGGTGGATGGAGCATCTTCTCCTTCTTGTTGGGAACCTGCAGGCTGCTGCGACAGCTCAGCTTCCCAGCAGCTGGCCAGCGGGCAGCCCTGGCAGGAAAGGGGAGAGGGGCCAAGGGTGTTGTGCAATGTGTCCACACCACATCAGGCTGCAGGGCCAAGGCTCAAGGGCGAGGGCTGTAAACCGGTGGAGTGGCTGATGTAACAGGGAGCTGTGCAGGGGCTGCTGCCATGGGACACCGCATCGCATACCTCATGCCCTCTCCCAAATCAGCAGCCTCTTCCCACTCCTTTTAGGTTTCATGAGACTCAACAGCTGATGGGGAGAGACACAGCGAGCATCCTTGCTGAGCAAAAGCAGAGCACGGCTTGGCTGCAGAGGCCAGCTGGCCAGTGGCCACTGGTCAATGTCTGCGCTTGCTGGCTAGCCAGCACTGACAGCCCCTTGGCCAGCTATGGCCAACAGAAAGCTGTAGGAAACATGGATTCCCTCACCGTCAACTTGGTAACTGCAGTCAGCTTGGTAACTCTCACCATCATCTGTAACTGTGTGCTGAAGCCTGATGTGTTGCTTGGGAGCTCCTTGTGCTCCCAGGCCCCAGTCCGGCTTCTCTAGTGTCACAGCAAACACAGCTTCACCAAAGGAAAGACTTGAGAAGACCTGTTGGTTGATGGGATTCTCCTTTTTTTTTCCATAGCTCTCAAACTCCTGTGTCTGTCCCAGGCAATTAAGCATTTGATGTGCCCCAGTATCAAAGGAAATCCTACTCTTGGCTAAGGCTCTTGGCTGTGCTTTGGGGACCTGTGCTCCAGAGCAGAGGCCCCACTGCTTCTCCTGTCCAGAAATGAGGAGTTGCTTCAATATACTGGCTGCAGGCCCGCGGTGGGGTATTTATCTTGGCATGGCTTCCTTTGGATCTCATGTACACCCATGGTCAAACACCCCAAGGAATGTGTACTCTGCCCACTGAAGAACATGGCACCTTCCCTTCCAGCCCAACATGCACAGCGAAGATGGTGTGGGGCCAGATACAAAGCCTGGCCTGGTATTTGTGCTGTAGAGAAAGACTGGGTATTACAAAACTGTGCTTCTTAATATCAAAAATGCCCAACAAGAGAGACCTTGAAAATCCTTGCAAAAAAAATGGAAATTATGGGGGAATTAATGAAGGTAAATTAGCTACAACAAATGCTTTAAGGAAAGCTGCTACTTAGAGAGAAAAAGGGGAATGGGCTTTCAGCAAAGGAAGAGCTCAAAGGTCAGCACAAGGAGACAAATGACAGTAGAGAAACCAAATGACAGACAGACAGGACCAACAAAGAGACAATTCCTTGGCCTGGCGTACAACGTGCTTGTTGAAAATGTTGTATCAGTGCTAAGGTGAGGCTGGGTACCAAGCTGGAAAAATCTCTTCTCCAGAGACTGGGACCCAAGAGGGAGTGAGTCCCTGCAGGAACAGAATGGCACCTCCTGCTTTTTCAACATATATGATGTTCTTTTCAGAGAGCTGCTTAAGGACCTTGCCTTCCTGCAGTCTGCAGAATTCATTCCCATCCGTGAGGTTCTGGAAAAATCATAGCAGTAGAAAGGAGGTTGGTTGTCTGTCCCAAGATCGCATAAAGCG
The DNA here is from genome assembly GCA_013399195.1 of Dicrurus megarhynchus. Classification (NCBI taxonomy): domain Eukaryota; kingdom Metazoa; phylum Chordata; class Aves; order Passeriformes; family Dicruridae; genus Dicrurus; species Dicrurus megarhynchus. Next base: position 486,446 of record VXAD01008738.1, read on the forward strand.
GTGCAACTACTGTGTACCCATCCTTACTTCTTTTTTCTTGAGAGCATCCCTTCCTCTACTGGACATGCACTGTGGGAATATCTGGCTTGACCTCCCAGAAACTGTTCTTTGTTATGCTTCAGCTGTTGCAGAGAAACACGGTGGTTTTCCATCCCTTCTGCTGTTTGTTTGAACCCAGGAGTACCTGGTTGTGCAGATACTATGTGTAAAAAAAAAGTCTGTAAACAGGAAGGAAGAAAGGAGTATAAAGACACAGTTTGGACTAAAACCTCAAATCCTCCAAATTCCCCATGTGCTCCTGCAAGAGAGAGACAGCAAGGGCTGGGCTGGAGTGGCAAGAGTATGAAAAGTAATTTGGGCTGTTTCAGTGGATACACTGGTGTGATTGCAAATCCAGAGGGATGCTCAGCTCCTGTCAGGCAGGCTGAATCAGCCCAGCTGCATTGACAGCTTGCCTTTTTTATACCGTACAGGTATCCAGCTGGCTGAACTTGAACCTGCCCTAGATGCATAAGTCATAGTGAAGCAATGTATATTTTAACTTTGGTGCCCCACAAAGTCTGCAAACCTTATTTGGTGGGGCAGATGTCTTGGGAACTTGTATGTATCCAGGCTAGGGACTCTGAGGGCTTATCTTTGCGCAAGAGACTGTGCTTTTTGCCTGAAAGCCACTTGTATGCTGATGAAGGCTGGGAGAGAAAAAGCCAGACTGAGGACTGCATGTAGTTCTTGGTGATAAATATGATCCTAAGCTCCTTTCAGGGGTTCATACCCTTCAGCTGAGCCTCTCTGAGTATCCAGGCTCTCTGCTGCAGCAGAGCATGGTCCACCCCTCCACAAAGCATTTTGTCTCATCTGAAGATTAGTGTCAATGAAAGATGAGATCTGTTGCTTTCTGGACCTGCCTATCTTTGTGCATTCACTATAGAGAGAATCTGAAAATCAGCAGGAACAAGATGCCTGACTTTTAAACAGTATCCTGAGCGAGTGCCAAAGGCCACGCCAGTGGTAAAGGCAAAAGCTCAGGGTGCTGAGGAAGGAGGTCAGCTGAAGCCACTCCAGTCAACAGCCTTGCATTTTTTGAAAATGTTTTTCAAGTGTTACCTGGCCTTTTATTTGGAAATTTTAATTTAATCCCAGGTAGGCGGAAGTTGTATTCAAGGATTTTTACCCAATTAACCAGGATCTTGAAGTTTCCTTCTTGCAGAAACTAACTGCTAGCAAAACTTACCCCTCTCTGGGGATCGTGTGCTTCTGAAGTTGCACAATAAATGCTACTAAGTAGGTCACTTGAGATCCCAGCTTTGGAGCATATAAATGCCTCCAATGTCTGCAGGTACCTTGGCATTGCCTTGTCTCCTGAGCGCTTAGGATGCTGCAGAGACAGCTCTCTCCCTGCCTGATCTTACAAGATCCAGCTAATCTCATCTCCACCTCACAGGATTATGCACAGCGTCTTTGCGCCACAGCAAGGACTTCTAAACTTGGATTGGATGAAGCAGAATTTAGGAAATGTGCCTGCAGACAAGAGGCACACCCAGGGCAGGAATAACTCTAACGGGATCTGGAAAGCAGGCTAACTATTCATAGGAAGGCTGCCTCTGTCTCTGGCTGGGGAGGAGGGAGTCAGGCCATCGAATGGTACGGTAAGCAGTGTTCCAGTGCTGACAGCTGGGAATAGCTCATGTCCCGAGCCCACAGAGCCTGTGAGCATTTTTGTCTGTCTCTTTCAGCTCTCCTCCTCCTCTAGTCTTTGCTCATCTCATATTACTGATCTGCCCAGTTTCCCTTCATCAGCAGCTACTGGGACCCTGCTGTGGCTGAAAACCAGAGTAAAGAAAATACAACCTCCTCCCAAAAGTAAGACAAACTGCTTGGTGTCCCTAAAGTTTCCCTGAATGCTACTGATTCCTGAGCAGAAGTTAAAGTGCTGGAAGGCAAATCAAGATGGTGCAGACACAGCAGGTGGTGAAAGAGAAGGTCTTTGGCTTTGTAAATAGGAGACCACCTTATAGTGATTTGAATCGAGTGGCACCAGCAAAACGGTACAAAACAGAAATAGCCGGGGGCTGCAGGAAAATCAAAAAATTGAAATAAATGTTATGGTTTTGAAAGTCACCACAAGTAGGCTGGGAATTGAATTTGCTGACTTATCTACTCCAAATAAAGGAGAGACAAATCTAGAAGAGGTAAAATAGTGCGTAGCAGCTAAACACTTTCGAGTTTGGTCTTTTTTCACCTCCAGGACTGCAGTGATAACTCAGGTATTTTTCCTGAAAGCCAAATGCCACGATAGGCTGTCTTTGCTAATTTTTCAAAAATTCTTTGACCCCAACTGCATTAGTTCAATTTTGCGCAGTACCACTCTATCAAAATTCACAGTGCAGTACTGAAAAACTGCAGACAGTAGTACCAAATACTCTGCACTAATTATTTCCATTCATCTAAGGGTTATTTCACAATACAAAGTCTTCAGGCTCCCAGTGAAGCAACAACCCAGAAAAGACCAAACACTATTTTCTGAGGCTGGTTGCTGTAACCTTATAATCTGAGACTCTCAGAGCACTTTGGATCTCCTCAAGAGCATGTTCCAGAGACAGGAAGTTGCTGTCACATCCTGGAGATGGGCTGTATATCTAAGCTGGCTGACCCACAGAGCAATGACCCACCTCAAACCCTGCCAACTTTCTCAGCTTTCTGTGATTGCTTAGTCTTGAAATTACTCAAGTCCAGTTTTCTGGCTTTGCCTCCCTCCAGGTCTGGTTGGTTCCCCTCCCTCTGCTGGGTGGATCCTCCCTGGGAGTCTTTGCAATGCCTAATGCAGCTCAGGTTCTGGCTGATGTGAGATGGCTGTGAGTGGTTTGACAGCTTTGGGACAACTTTAAAGCCCTTGGTCCCACAGCTTCTAGAGTTGTGCCTGTGGTGGGGTTCGCTCAAGTAAGGAATTTGCTTAGGTCCTCCAAGAGGTAGGCAGAGTTAGCTCAATCAAATTAAATAACCAAGTACTGTTTGATTAACAGCTTAACCCAAGCTGCTTGTGGCTTCCCTGGCATCCAAGGCTGATCCAGCCTGTGCAACAGCACAACTGGGGCTTTGCACCATTCCTGTCCAGGGAACCACGTGCGGGACGGAGCTACCCTGGCACCCAACCTGCCTCCAAGATTTTTAAAGCCTCTGCTTAAACGTGAGTTAGAGCAGCTATAAATAGGAGTCAGTGGCCTCTGGTTAACCCAAGGGCTTTGATCGTGGAGCGGGCTCAGTGTGTGAATGATTGGCTGCTCACAACCTCAGCTCTCACATCAACTGGGGACCAAGTTCGTCAGTACTTCCGGTTTAATACTGCCTTGTAGTCTGGGTAATGGAGGGGTGGGAATATATTTCATTTGACACCTGCAAATATGAAAATACATATCTATCTATTATATGGCAATAAAAATGCTTGTACTTAATTACAACATGCAATTCATAATCAAAAATAATAAAGCATAAATTTCAAATTAAGACTTAAGTGCAAAGCAATGTGTAATTTCTAAAACTGAATAATATAATTACAATAAATCTCCTGATAAAGGGTTGGAAGCAGCTGCCTTGGGGAGGGGAGGATGCTTGACACCAAAATCGCAAAGCAGGCAATGTCGCCATCTGGTATGGATGCTGCAGGGCATGGTCTGTCATGGATTTGACCACTGTCTACCACAGTGCTGCTGGCCCCCAGCATTTCTTATCTGCATGAGCACACTTCCTATTTATTGAGCGGACTTCCTTTGTTTTGCAGCTCAGTCTCCCTTAGGAGTGTGTTGTTGTCTTATGATCAGACACTGTGGTTGTAATGCACAGCACTCCAAGTTTAATTGCTTTCTCTGTGTCATTCTGAAGTTTGAGTCTCTTAAATCATTGTCAGGGCTGTGTTACCTGCTGCCAGGCACTGCCAAGGCTGTTCGTGAAGCATTGTGCCCAGTCTGTGTCCCCAGTGGGAGACAAATGGTGACAGGTTTCAGCCCAGTGGCTGCCACCAGACTGGAGCATGTGGCGTGTAAGGAGAGACCAAGGGAGATGGGCTTCTTCAGCCCAGAGGAGAAATAAGCAATAGAGCCCCAGGTGCCTCTTCCATTGTGTGAGAGGTAGACAGTGAATGCAGAGCCAAACCTTCTCAGAGGTGCCCAGTGAAAGGACAGGAGCCAACAGGCACTTCTCCAACACAGGGACCTCTGATGAGACAGATGGGAACCACTGCTCCAGAAAAATGGGGTGGCAGTACATGGCCCAGAGAGGTGATGGCACCTCCATCCTTGGGGACCAATGAAGTCTTGCCTTGGCCCAAACATCCTGAGCTTACTGCTAGAGTGTCCCTCACACAAGGAGTGAGGATGGGACAGATACCTCCAGAGCATCATTCCACACATATCCATCCATGATTGTATGATTATATTTCCCCATTTGAAACTGTTGCCCCCTGAAAGCATTGATGGCTACAGAGTCCCTGATGCGGTCTGTGGAAGTTCACAGACCCATCTCAGTGGACCAATGCTCTCACAGGAGCAGGCAAAAACCCACAGTGCTTAAAATTAAGAGTATGTGTACAGTGAGCAAATACAGAATGATGGGAGGCAGACAAGACATGGAGAACTCAATTATCAGTGTGGCATGGTATCCAGGAAGATATCCTAATCTAAGGTAAACACATGCACCCCTTCCTAATACAGAGATTTCTTATTCTGCATAAAGCAATTAAGCCTCTCTGCAGGCTGTGCACAAGTCAAGTGGCTCACGGACCTTTGCCCGCAGTGCACAATGTGACTCTTGCACCTCTGAAGATTCCTGCCTGCCTTAGCTCCTGCTGCAGACCAGATAGGCTCCTGCTGGGTACTGCTTTTCCCCACAACGTGCTCAGCTGCCATCTGCACTTATGTCTTAAGTAAGTCTGGCTGGTTTGTTTCACTACTCGCTCTGGTCTAAGACTTTCTATGTGAATGAGGATCATATCAGGGATTCTGTCAACCCATCAGCTGCTAGCAAGAGACCACTCTTATTTTTTCCACTTGTAAAGGAGGTGTATGTAAAATGTGCCACTCCCTGTCACAGGACTTGTGGATACTAAAAACTGATGTGAGTTCAAAAGGGGACCAGATAGATTCACAGAATCAGAAATGCCACTGTTGCCTGCAAAGACACTCCCACCTTTCCAGGAAATCCTTCATCTGCAAATCAACCTGCCTGGGAAAGTAATCAGAAGAGAAATCACTATAGGCTTGCCCAGCATCTCTCTTTCTCAGGCATCTGCCACAGCTCTCTCCCAGACAGGGTGAGGGGAAAGATGGACAACCCTTGAGCTTAAGGTTTCATGGAAAAGCTTACTCAGTGTCACAGGTATATTGGAATTTCTCCCTAGAAATCTTCACAGAAGGTAAAATTCTGTGGGGAGAGAGGGACAGATGCAGAGCAAAGAGTAAGACAGCCCAACTCCTCCTCTCTACCTGAGGGCTTCTGGGTAGAATCACAGAATTGCTGAGGTTGGAAAAGATCTTTAAGATCATCAAGTCCAACCCTTAAGCCAGCACTACCAAGTTCACCACTACACCATGTCCCTAAGCACCACATCTACACGTCTTTTAATATCATCTAAATGTTACACTCAGCAGGTGAAAGCCATATTCTCTGATTTTGGTGGTCAGACAGTCACAAACAAGACCATTTGGTGTTAAAAGTACCAAGGCTGCCATGGAGCCAGTAAATTAACAGCACCGTTCTATGGTAAGTTTGGCCATACGCTGAACTGGCAGTCTTTCAGTGAACCCTTGGGGTTTTCAAATAGCTTGAAATCACCTGTGGAGACAAGTAGTGACAGCCATCCTGATGTTCCCCCACCTACACGCTTCATTAGGAGAACCCAGGAAGCGCTGGCAACTCCAACCACCCTGTACTGGGAGAGCTGGGACCAGCAGGAAGGGCAGTGGTGAGCATCTCTGGCATAAAACTTGAAGATGCCTGCCCTGTGGCAGGTGAAATGAGTCTCTGCTTGATAATATACAGGGCCATGGGAAGTAACAGCCTAAGACTCTGTGATTTCTGTGATCCTCTGAGCAAAAAACAAATTTGTCATCCAAAAGCTGCCCTTTTGTCAACACTGGCACCCCAACTTCTGTGCAGCTGGCTCAGTGCCTGGACAGGGAAGGGCCCAGATGTGGGCTAGTGGCATTTGAGCTCGAGGGCTCACGTGTCTAGAAAAAGCCTGATAAGAGCCAGGAATGCAAGTGGTCCTGAAATAGGGATAAGGGCAGCTGGGGAATGCCTCATATGGATACATGGGCTGGGGCAGTGGGGCTTGGTATGCAAGGAGATGACACCTGCCCCACACACTCAGTGTCACATTTCACTCCTGAGGAGACTCACATGGAGCAAGTGACATGTGCTGTGTCTCAAAGGCACTGTGGAGACCGCCCTTGGCCTGCCCTACACAGAGCTGCAGGAGGAGGGGGGTCATTTTCCCCAGTAGTTCCCAGAGTTTGAGCAGGCCTCCATGGAACTTTGAGTGATGAAGAGTGGCCCTGACTGCCAAGCCATGCACAACAGACAGCTCTTCGAATTGTGTGGCATGTGCCCCATGTGTCAAATGCAAAAACCTTGCTGTCAGTGTCATCTAAGAGGTCCCCAAGCTTGGCCACCATGGTAGGGCCCCAGAAGGTACACAGCCCTCCCTGGCCTCCCTCTGGGATGTCCCAGGACTGTGATGAGGCACAGCTCTCTCTGCTGCCCTTCCAAGTTCCCCAGCCTCAGTCTTTGCCTCCCTGGGTGAGGTTTTGGAGATACAGACAGCCATAGCATTCTCATCATGAGCTGCTGTTCTGTTGGCCTAGTTTGGGGAACATCATAGGGAGAGGGGAAAAGATGGTTTTCCTAAGTTTCCATCTCTCACAGGACTCGGCAGTGGTTATAATTGTCCTGTCCACAGGCAGTTTGGGAGTTTGGGCTGAAGCGTCTGACCCAAAGCCAGTCCAGACATTGCCATCAGAGTAAGGTGTAAATTCAGGGGCAGATCAAAGTCAGGCTTCAGCTCCAAAGAGTGGAGCAGTGCCTGGAGGCTCCCTCATGGTTTGCCTTTCCCATGCTGGATGGGTTTTGCTTTTACCAGAGGCTGTGACCCAGTTTCTCTTTCAGTGACCAGGTCTGACAGTGACCGAAGATCATCCAAAAGAAACCCCTGAGCTTTTCTGAGCTCTTCTACTGGGTTGTCTGAGATATCTTGATCCATAGGTCCCAGCACAAGATAAGGCAAACTCCTTTCTGGGGCAAGCTAGAGACTGCAAGAGGCAGGCATGGGCTGGCATCTGGGAGCAGCATGCTAGATAAGCCCAGCACCAAACAACGTGGCCGCCAGCTACTGTGTGCCATGTGAGTATTGGAGACTAATATTTAACCTATAAGTAAACCTCGTCCTATCTTGCTCTTCCTTTCGTCTTCTGAAAAAGGATATTAAAGCTCTCTCTAATATTTTTTAGTTGTCTAATGCCTTTAAGTCTCAGCCTGGACTCGGCTTGGAGGAAAAAGCAAGTGGGTGCTCACGTTGAGCAATTGTAGCCAACAAAGATGTGTGCTCCATGGGCGTTGTTGCCAAGTCCCCTGTGCTGGTTGTGGGTGCTCTTTGGGGTGCACAGGGATAATGTCTGATTAGTTCAGTCTTAGCTCCAGGCTTCAAACAAACATGGTGAGTAAATGCCTTCCAGAAGATGCCTCCAGCAAGCAGCACTGTGGCTTCCCTGTCATCCCTCTGGGGACTGCAAGATTTCCTTTTCCCTGGCTGTCTGGACTTCCTGGGAGGTCGCTGCTGATCCACCTCAGGCACAAGAAGCTGCACCTTAAGCAAGTGCCTCTGTGCAGCCCTTTCCTCAGGGTCTCTGTCACCACAGAGTTTAGTCTAACTCAGACTTTCTCTCTAGGCAGGCCTGGAGGATGGCAGCAGAAACCCGTAGTTCCCTTCTTGCAAATGCAAGAGGAACGTGGGAGCCCCAGCTCGGCAGAGGCTGAAAGACTGGCAGAGTCCATTGAGTAAAGTGCCTGTTTCATATAACATGCCAAAAGTTCTCTGCCAGCAATCCTATCCACAAACTCAAATTTTTGGGATACCAATTGCAAACAGTATCCCAGCATTCACCTTCTTTCTGCTCCTGGCCCGCTTTGCTTCCATTCTCTCTTCCCCATGTAGTGGTGTTCAAGAGCAAAGTGAAACAAGGGCTGCATGAAGCAATAGAAAGCTTTGCTACTTCCACAGAAGTGCAGGAAACAGAGTGTGGCCAAAAGCAGAAATGGAGCATCAAGGAATTTCAGACTAAATCACCTTAACTCTGCCCAGTGCTGAGCCGATGGGAGAAGTCCCTCTGCTTTGCCCAATGGCAGGACTGAAACGGTGAAACAGGGGATCTGCAGAAAGGTCTTGAAGCTCCCCTGTGGTAGGCGGTACAGGACCCAGTGGGGCCTTTCCCTGCCTGGTTTGGAGCATCCCCTTCCCTCATTGCGTGGGGAGCAGGAAGTCTGTGCTCGCTGCTGATCACATGGAGATGGAGAGCGTGTAACTGTGCTCTTTAGCAGATCTGGCTCCATGTGACTGGTATTTCTTTCCAGAATTTACTATTCTCTTGTATTCTATAATGTTCAACGATAATTTTCACTTGATTTTAAAGTATTGAATTGTTAGGCAGTACATTAAATGTTCAATAAATGCCACTAATTCCAACACCCACAGAAATATCATACATTACAATGTTTTAATCCAATCTGTACTGCACTGATGACAGAAGTTATTTGCCAATGTTTGAAGTCAGGCAGAGTGATTGGGAAGAGCCTCTACAGCTTCCAAGTTTATAGCTAGGCCTCAGATGGAAACAAGTACCAGGTTTATGCTGAGCAGGGCTGCTGAATAGTGTGGTGAGCTCTGTACCTGTGCCTGTGCAGCCCTGGAGCACAAAGTGAGCACAGACCCCTGCCTGACCTTCAGCTGCAGGTGGAGAGAGGAGCCACCAGGCTCCCGTGTCCCTCTCGGGTGGCTGGGGTCAGACTCCCCTCTGTGAAGAAGCTTTTCCCTGGCATCCTGCTGGGATGAAGCCAGGCCTTGGCAGGTGCTCGATTGTCTCTCAGGTACCCTCGGGATGAAATGTTTGTGCCCTGCCGGGCTGGTATGGCTCAGCAGCAGCTACATAACAGCAAACCCTGGGTGTCTGCACTGAGACAGCATCTTACTTCATCCCTTCCTCCAGAGATAGGCAGGTGCACTCTAGGAAACATCTGGCAGCTGGTTTCATGGTAGTCCTGCAAGACCAAAGTCTCATTCCTGCTATTTTACTTTTTGCTGCCAGGCTGGGGCTGTTTTAACAAGCCACAGTTATTTACCATGGCCTCTGGAAGTCCTGCTGTGCTGTGCTGTGCTGTGCTGTGCTGTGCTGTGCTGTGCCCTGGAGGCTGCCTGGGTTTGGGGCTCTCACTAAGGCTGGGAGGTGCTGGCAGGCTCAGACAGACTGATCTCCTGAGTGTGTAACCCCAGGGTTATCTCTGAACGACCAAAGAGCCTGGCGGGTTGTATGCAAGTGCAGCTAATAGGGGGGAGGTTTCACAGCCCTTGAGCTTTTCCCAATTACTTTCTGCCTTCTTTATTGCTTTTACCATCTCCCCAAAGGGCCTGGGACTGCCTTAATTGGAGATGTGGGCCCTGATGGTGGGTGCAAGGTTAAATATGTGCTTTTTCTTCACGAATAAGGCAATCTATATTCTGGCATAAAATCATAGAGTCGTAGAATATACTGAGTTGGAAGGCAATGACAAGGATTATCCAGTCCATCTCCTTGCCCTGCACAGGACAGCCCCAAGAGTCACACCATGTGCCTGAGAGCATTGTCCAAAGGCTTCTTGAACTCTATCAGGCTTGGTGCTGTGACCACTTCCCTGGGGAGCCTGTTCTAGCACACAACCACCTTCAGGGTATTTTCCTGATATCCAACCTAAACCTCTCCTGACACAACTTCATGCTGTTCCCTCAGATTCTGTCCACAGGTCACCACTGAGAGGAGATCAGTGCCAGCTTCTTCTCTTCCCCATGCGAGGAAGCTGTAGACTGTGGTGAGGCATGCATTAGATATGTGGACAGCTCACACATGCTGAAATTTTGGGCTGCCCTTCTTTACCCTGGTATCTCCATAACACACAGCTTGCTCAGGACAGATTCTCACCCCAACCATGAGCAATGCAATGACAATCACACCCAGCATCTCCCATATGACAGCATCCCATGTGCCATCTCCATCTCCCTCCCAACCAGCTCAGACAGTGCTGTATGCTCGTGGTGGTGTCATCTGCCCCTTGGTACTTCCAAAAAAGCCACAAGGCCACAGGGAACATATTTGGCTGGATCAGCACAGCTATACCCCTGTGAAGCTAGAGCCCAATAGTCATAGTCCCAAGGCTCACACATGTTTGTTTCCCAGAAAAAAAATGTAGCTGAGCCATGTATTTGTGCTAGATGCTGCAATCTGTGGCTGCCCAGAGCTCTAGTTTGCTGTAGATATATTGCTACAGCCAGCCACAGGGCTTTCCAAAGGGACTGGCAGCATCCACTCACTGCAGGAGAGGCGTGCTGAAGGTCACAAACCTACCGTTCCCTGCAAATCTCTTCCTTTTCAATGGCAAGAGCACATCCCAAGGGTGCTCAGGGCAAGAGAAAAGCAAGTGGTCCCCTGGAAAGCAGAGCCAGCAACCCATTGCCTTGATGCTCCATGTCTTTGTTTGATAGTACTGCAGAGATGAGGTGAGGTCCTGCCAGGAGCTCTGCTGCCTCTACTGGGCTTGATCTTCCCAGAACCAGGATATTTTGGAGACCCTGTGCTTGGGTCTAATGCTGGCTTATGGCTGGCTGTTGACCTGTGGGTTTAAAAGGTTTTGAGAAAGGGACTCACAGAGTGACTGACCAGTATCAAACAACCCCTGCTTGTAGGAAAAGGGGCTAAACCAGAGTAAGCTGGGCAGAATGAAAGAGGGTGCCACCCTGAAAGGAGAAAATGAGTGTAATTCTTTATGTCCCAGGATGTAGTGGCACAGTCCCTCCAAGGAACAACAAATGTTCAATGCTGACACTCCGACATTGCTCTGAAGGAAAATTCAGAGACAGACCACTTCCAGAAAGGTGGCTGTGCCCTGGAGGGCGGATGTCAGCATTTCCCCATGCATTGGGCACCTCCTGGGAGACTGCCAGTCTCTGAGAAAAGCCTGGCACGCCTTAAAAATCAGGACCTTGGTAGCTTCTGGGCATCCTGCTGGAACAGACAGGCCAGATTACAGGAGATTTAAAAATCTTCCTTCAGGTTTTCCAGGGAGAGCTTGTGGGGCATCTTACCAACAGCCACCCGAGACAAGGTTAAGTTACAATGAGCAGTAGTGTAGGCAAAATCTTTTGCATTTATTCATTTAAAGTTGATTAAATTAAAATTCTGGCAGTTAAATGAAAGAAAGACTGCATCTTGGAAATTAAAACCCTGCCCTGGGATGGGGAATTAGCCTCCAAAGCAGAAAGCCCATTTGAATACTTCTTATGAGAAAACTAAGGCAGTGTCAGAGTCATGGCTACAGGGCTCTCTCCTCCACTTGTTTTCCAGTCTCGTCCCAGTGAGTTTGACATGACAGCAGCAGAGCTGTCCCAGATGTTAAGCTCTGGAGACTTTAGGGTTGTTTTAAATAATGTGGGCTGCTTGATTAGCTGAACCAACCTCTCTGCCAACACACTTGCTATGTATGGCAAACACACTCCATTTTTGGCTTCAAGCACAATTTCCATGTCATCAATGCAAAAAATTAAGTGGGCACAGTATGTCATAAAGGTAAGAAGATAATCCAAACCTCCTACCTCACCAAAACACAAAAGAAGTCCCTTATTTATTTAACATTACAGGAAAGAAACAATTTAATCTACCAGCCACAAAGATAACACTAATTTAACTTCGTTGCTGTGAGCGCTAGGAACTTGATACAGCAAGCTCCTCTGTGAGAAGGCAATTGTTTCTATTTTTGTAGGGACTGGTATTCATGAGATTAAGCAAGATGCTCTGGATGCAGCCCCAGCTCCCTGGGTGCCTGTTTTTGGCCAGTACTGCAGCAGCAGTGTTTTTCGTGGGGCTAAAAGGCCAGTCAGTGTGAAGCTGTGTGCAGTGCAGTTTGATCTGGCAGAGAGCAAAAGCTGCCATGTATCATGAAATAAAGCCAAAATGCCCATCCTGCATGAGACTTTTGCAGTCTTGTTCAAAGGATTTAGGCAGTGTTTTTCCAGGGAGGAATACAAACCCTGTCTATTTATGTCACTCTCTCCCATCAAATTTTCATGGAGTGCTCCTCCCCTTTGCTTGAGCATTGGGATTTCTCTGCTGGTTCCAGGCTCAAGGCAAACAGACACTCAACAGTAAAGACTAAATGCAGCACATACCAAAGCCCATCACAAAATGTTGACCCTACAATAACAAATAGCTGCTGCCCTTCTTGCTCCAACTGCCCACCTTCCTGACATCTGCTAGGTAAGAGGAACAGCTGCTGGTGATTGACTTTGGAAGCAGGGGCTGCATGGTGATGCCAGACTGCCAGGGGCTGACCCCATCTTGCTGCTTTTCCTCTCTTAATCCTAAAGTCCGGAGGTCTAGCAGGAGAGGGGAAAGTGACAAAAGTCCCCAAGCAAAACTCGGGAATCTTCCCAAAAACTTGGGAAGTGACCAGATGTGTACCAAGTCCAGCCAGCACAATCACTACTGTTGGGCCTCCCAGGCTAATAAACTGAAGGTGATCTGTGGCCACCCTGATGTCAGCACAACATTCCTGGAACCCCCCACTCATCCTTGTCTTCTGAGCTCCTGTGGTATGAGAAGCAGACAGCATTTCCCAATGCAGCTGATATCATTTCCAGCACTGCCAATCAAAAAGGAAGACATGAATGGGTTGTGAAGAACAAAAGCACACGTGCATCTATTTTAAAGCAGTTTGGATCTGCAGCACTTGCCATTCTCTCCCCTGGAGTGCACCGTGCCATGTGCTCCAGTACGTGCAAGTGCTGATGTGGAAGAGCAGCATCCTGCAAGGCAATGGGAGAACTTTCATGTTCAGCACTAATCTGCTCTTGTCATCCTTCTCTGTGTCTGCCAGCTTCAGGTAACTTGATTGTTTAGCACAATGTGTCCTTGGTTGCCCCAAAGAGCTTTCGGAGAAGAATTAGCCTGGAAATATGTGACAACTCACTGTGTGGTAGAGGTAGGGATGCAAGGAGTACTCCTATACATTAAATCCTGCATCTGGGATTTGCACTGGGCTTGGGCTCAGACCCAAGCTGATGGTGCAAGGTGAGAAGCACCGCTTCTGGCTGAAGAGCGAGGGTTGGCCACACCATGTCCCAGCAGGATGTCAACAGGAAGATGTATAAGTACATGCCAGCTGCAGCAGGGATGCCTTATTTCACAGGCACCTGGCTGCCAGCTGCAGCTCACGGGATGTCAGTGTATGGCTTAACCCCTATCCTATCTGAGACAGACCTTTGGAATGTCTAGGAAAGGAACAAAATGGAAATGCTGCAGTTTATCTGCAGCCAGGGTGTGCCCATGTCTCAGATGCTCTGCACAACAATGGTCTCCCCAGTGCCAAAGAGCACCAAGGATTTTTAAAGGTCTGGGATGGTTTCTATACCATGGACGGGGTAGGTATATTCAGCCTTGAGAGGGCAGATGTGAGCGGGCAAGGAGGAACTGTCTTTCACCCAGTTAAGCTCTTGGGTGGCCTGTTAGAAGGCAGCAAGTGGAGCTGATTTCTTTCCACAGCACAGAACTGAGAGGAGGAAGTCTCCACTGTGGGATATTGAGGTTTGTAAGAGTTCAAAAAGGAATAGCTTGAAGAAAAAGCCATCAAGGGCTATTAGATGGAGACACCATGTCTGGCTCAAGAAATGCTGATCACTGAAACCTGGATGAGGTTCCAGGGAGAACTGCACATTTTCCCAGTTCTCTCTTCCTTAAGCATAATTTCTTCTTCATTGTGGCTTTTTTTTTTTCCTTAATTTTGTTCAAAGCTTCTCGGGGAACAAGAAAGGGGATAGTATGTGGAGCACAGGCTGTCCCAGGGTTATAATGGTTTACTGCTCACTGGCAGTAAGATCAGCTGTGATAGCCTGAGAGGAGGGCAGATTGGCCTGTTTTATAGCCTCCTTTGTCTCCCTGCAGCTCTCAGTACTGCTCAGTCATTAAAGAAGTGACCCTGAAAAGTGTTTGAAAAGCGTTTTCAGAGGATGAGGTTTGCTGTTGCTTCCTGCACGAGTGGCTTCACCATGTGCTTCACATCACAGTGGGCTGCACTGCCACCCCAGGCCTGGAGCAATCAAAGCAGGTGAGGCTTTAATGCAAACACTGAGAGCAGGAATCAGTGGCTCCAGGGCAACATCATGAGACAAGGGGGACATCCTGGTCCAGGACACCAGCTGTGCTCCTGGGAGTGAGGACCGAGTGCATCTAGATCCCAACCTGCACCATGATGTTCACGGAGGGAACACGCATGGGTGGGTTGGATGAGAAACCGTGATACACCTGCTACCTGCTCCAGCTGAGCCTCGTGTCATAGCCAAGTGCAGATGCAGCCTTCAGTATGTAGAGAATGAGGAAAAATCTGCAGGCAGATGGAAATCAGAAAGCCAAACTCCCTTCTAAAAAAAACCCAAAGAAATCTGGTCAAAGGTGGGTGGGGAGGAACTGTTCTGGGGGCATGGTAAAACCAGGCTAGTTTTCCAAGCAATGATGAATCAGATGTTTTCTTGTGAAGTTACACGCATCTAGAGAGAGATGACAATTATTTTTCTTGGTATGGCTTACTAAGCAGCTAAAAACAGTGATGTGATGCTAACTGGGATCTGTGATGACAAAGCAATGTTGGGTTGGCTGCTTCTGGCAGAAGAGGACCTTATCTCATCATTTGAGTTTTTACTCTGTTAGATGATGAGGTCAGCCAGGGGATACAGTGAGAAAGCATCTTTACCTGGGCTGTTCACTCTTGTGCTGAAGGGATGTGTGCAGAACCAGAGATGGGGTATGGACAAGGAAGAACTTGGAGTTATTAAATAGAGGATGGAAAACAGAACAGAAAGGAAAAATTCTGCATGGGGTGTGTTGGGCTTTGTTGGTTTTGTTGGTTTGTTTTGTTTTGGGGGTTTGGGGGGTCTTTTGGGTTTTTTGGGGGTTTTTGTTGTTTGTTTGTTTGTTTGTTTGTTTTTTTGTTTGGTTCCTTTTTTGGTTTTGAGGGGGGGTTTGTTTGGTTTTTTTTGTTTTGTTGTTTTTGTTGTTGTGGTGGTGGTTTTTTGTTTTGGTTTTGTTTGTTTGGGTTTTTGGGGGGGTTTGGTTTTATTTGTTTGTTTGTGGGGGTTTTTTGTTTGTTTGTTTTTTGTTTTCTGGGTTTTTTTTTAATGAAGAGTTTTACTTTCTTTGGAGAAGAGCAAGGTGTGGCCAGCTGGTTTTTTTCTGTGGTAAAGAGTTTCCAAGTTTCCTTGGAAAAAGGAAGAAACTGCCAGATCCCAGTCACAAAAGTTAGAAACACATCGGTGCAAGGTGGCATCTTGCCTGAAAGCAGGACTGGCTGGAGGGGTGAGCAAGATGTGTGTGTGGCAGCGTGGCTGCCTTGAAGAGTGGAGGCACTGTGCCAGAAAGCATGGTGGGACACAGAGATGAGGCCACAGGAGACAGAGGGTCAGCCACTGCTCATGACAGCTGACAAGGCACCCATAATGATGAATTCAATCCCAGTCATTATAAGCAGCAGTGAATTCTGCCCTTTTTCCAGCCACAGGCTCAATCTTTGCAGGCAATCTCCCCCATCTGTGCAGGGGATGCTCAACTGCTCAGGGATGGGCTGCTCACCTTCCCACTCTCTTGGCTATGCCCTGCAGCAGTGGGGAACAGCAGCACTTCACACTGCTCTAAATATCATGTCCAGGATACACTGACCTCATGAGCCTGCCTGGCAGGAGACACCTCAGTGAGGCAGGGTATCAAAGGACTGGAAACAGTCCTTCAGCATCCATACAGGTGTGTGTGTGAATCTGTATATCCATCTGTCTGTGTGTGTGTGTGTATACACAGAGATGAATGTGTGTGTCACCAAGCGGCAGGCCCCTCGTGTCCTCCTAGCACAGCTACCTCAGAGAGTCCTGTGTGCCTGCAGTCCTGGGGAGATGCTTCTGCCTTGTTGGTGCAGGCTGGCACTGATTTTTCCTTCCTGCTCCCAGTGTGGAAGGAGCAGAACCC
This sequence comes from Dicrurus megarhynchus, assembly GCA_013399195.1. Classification (NCBI taxonomy): domain Eukaryota; kingdom Metazoa; phylum Chordata; class Aves; order Passeriformes; family Dicruridae; genus Dicrurus; species Dicrurus megarhynchus. The sequence goes on from VXAD01008738.1 coordinate 502,738, forward strand.
CAGAGCCAGGTCAGAGCTACCCAGGTGAGGAGACTTGCCCCCCACCATCCTGTCCTGGGCTAAACCTGGGCTTGGCCTTCTCGCAGCAACTGTATCACCTTGTCCCACCTCCCAAGGTGAGACAAGGTGCAAGGGTGCAGGGAAGCTTTGAGCAGGGTGTGGTGAAAAGCTGTGAGGCTGAAAGTTGGGATGTGCGACAGGGCTGCTGTTAGGCTGAGCATGGGCTATGGCAGCTGCATGCAGGTGGACGTCCCGATTTCCTTCTCCGTTCGTGGATAACTCACAGAGCCTGGGAGAGCGGAACAAGGCAGGACCTTCCTGCAGCCTTCTGCTGCTCCCCAGCGGCGGCGTGGAGAGACACCACAGGCGGATCCCGATGGGTGAAGCCCGGACGGGAGACGGTGAGGGAACTGCGGCATCTCTAAGTGAAGGTCGTGATTTCTTTCTCCATTTTCCCCAGATCTCACAGTTAATTCTCAGTGGGCTGGGGAACTGTAGGGTGACAAGGATGTGGGGGAGATATAATCACAAGCCTAGAGTTTTTTGAAAAGAAGCAAATATTTTTGGAACCTTTCAGGGCAGTAGACAGTACCTTGTGGGTTTATTTCCCCAAATCAACGAAAGCTCAAAACTGTCTCAATTTCCTTATCCTGATAATTCACTTGCTTCTTAAAAAGATCTTCCTCCCCGACTGCGTTCTGAAATAAAAAGCATGAAGACAAACACACCAAGTTTCCAACCTGCCTAGGGTGTTGAAAGCATGTAGCTCTTCTAACTGCTGAGAACAAGAAATTGTTTCCTTAGTGTATTTGTAAAATTAGTCCTCCAAATGGTCTGAATGTTGTTCCTTTCAAACCCTTTTTAATTAAGGGAAATAATACTGTGGTAAACAACGCTGTTTCTTTTAGTATCGTGCCAGGCTGTATCACAGCAGGTCCTAATATTTCCCAGTTCTCCCCAGCAGTGCCTTAGGTTTGTAAACTTGAATTTTTCAAGGCTGTTTGGCCTTTGGGACATGGGAGGATTTACTCACCCACAGGTCTCAGTGTTAGTGCTCCTCCTGCCTGTGCTGAGGCTCTTGGAGGCTGGAGGTGCCACTTGTGAGACCATTGTGTTGCTCACTAAAATACCCCCCGAGGCAGGTGCTGCCACCACCCCTGTTTGCTTTTGCTGGGCACTGGGCTGGCTGCAAGGGTATAGGTTGGAGAGGCATTTAAGCAAAAGAAGGACAATGCTGCTAAGACAGCAAAGTAGAAAACTGGCAAATGAAAGACAATGTCTCCAGCCATTTCCTACCCCTCTGGCACAGCATCTGTCACCCACTTTGCCAGGCTGTCCCAGGACAGAGTTACTGAGATTACCTGATATGTCAGGGAGTCTGGGCACCAGACCAGGGCACCACTCTGCATGTCTCATGGGAGTGTTGCTGACAGTGTGGCTGTGGGCCAGACCCTGAAATAGGAGTTGTAGTTCTTGGGGGCACAGGACTGAAAAAGGGTTTCTGTTACCTGGAAAAAGCTTCAGTTTCTGAAAAATAGTTTGTAATGCTCTCTTTTTTTTTTTTTTTTAATTTAAGTATTGAATAAGATGATTTCCTAGGAAGAAACAGGTATTTCATGAAATCCAGTTTTCCCACTGGCATAAATTTTAGTCAACAGATTGCAGGCAGTTTAATTTTGAGTATAGTCAGGCCACACAGCACAGAGGCAAGTAGAGCTGTCCTTTCTTTATGGAAACAAGATTGCAGAAGTTTGATAACTGATGGGAGGCCAAGTGTCCCACGGATTTTTTCTTTTGTTTTTTTTTTAACAGCATGATGTCCCTTATCTTTAGGAAAAGGGTGCTTAAAAGTTACTGGAAAGGAACAGGAATACACTAATAACAAGAAGAGAATGGGATCAATCATATAGCAGAAAGGATACATGTAATTTTCTATGAACAATATAAAATCAATCACACTATTTAATGTGAAACTGCCTTTGGATATTTGAAAAAAAAAAAGGTTTTGCTGTCCTCAGAATAGTTAAAGGTGTTTTTGGGACATGGTGCTGGACTCTTTCATAGCATTTTTCATGCTGCTGTTCACATGAGCACAGATTTGCTCCCTCTCATTTTGGTGCCAGCCTTCTCCTATCATGAAGTCCCCCTTAGATTTTCGAGGCAGAGAAGGGAGAATCTAAATGTCAGGGAGAAAAGGAGACTTCCCTACTGATGGAACTGTAAAGAAAAAAGAGAAAATATCCAAAAAATCTCTTCAGAAGTCCAGGAAAAAAACAACCAGTACCTCATAGAGCAGAAGTCACTGTAGGTACATATAATTTTGTGAGTTGGGCTATTGTCTATACATACATATACCTGTATGTTCTTTTATCTATACACGTGTTTAAAATATTTTGACTTTAAATCATGCTTCAAAAAAAATCTCCTGCATTTTAAGAGGCTGGACACACCAGGTGTCCTCTCCCTCACTGCTACCCCAGCTTCCCAAGCTAATGCTCAAGTGCACTGGGCATTTCTACAGCATCCACTAACTTCTGGACCCTTTTTCACAGTCCCTCTGCTGCCACTTGCCCTTCCCAGCCAACCAGTGTGAGGAGCTACGGCTTTGGTGGTGTGAGTACACTGTGGGGTGGCAGACCTGGGGTGCAGGGCAGATCCCCAGGGACGTAACACGAATCTCAGCACTGGCCTACAGATGTGAGGAGGGCATGGGAGCTTTCTGGATAGTCTTGGGGCTGCCTGGATACTGCTCTGTCCTTTCTACTCTCTTCCCTGACCACTAGGACCACTTTGCCTGATGTTCTTGCACAAGGGTGCTCATCATCCCTGGGATCTGCACACTTGTGTTTCCTGGGGAGTGCCTGAGGAAGTCAACTGCCCAGAGCTACTGGGATGCTGCCCAGAGAGAGTGGACAGCTGAGTGTGGACACCACATCTCGGTATAAATGTCTCCTGACCCAGAGCTGTGCAACACCCTGGTCTTTCCATGTGCCTGAGGGTGTCTCTGCTCTGAGCTTCCAGCTGGCTTGGCTGTGTCAGAGCCCTACCTGTGCCAGTCCTGTGGCTGGTACCATCTTTTCTGTAGTGTGTAGGAGATCATCCTGGAGCTTTCCCTTTCTGAGCAAACCAGAAAACGTGCATGCCAGAACGTCTCACAGAAAGACAGTGGTGCTAGAAAGTGTGTACCCACTGCAGCAACTTTCTAGACTCAGCTCTCATGCAGGGCGGTTTGATAGGAAGGCTGGAGAGGATGAGTGCCCAGCACCCACAGGCCATGGATGTGCTTGGAATACAGACCAGTCTTGAGGGTGGATAGACACTCAGACCACCACACGCAGCTGGCCGGGAGACAAGCCAAAAGGGATGGAGGCGCAGCACAACGGCAGTTTTCCCCGGGTGTGTAGCGAGAGGTCTGCAAACTCCTGGGCCCCGGGGCCATCTCCGCGGCTTGGGCGATTCCCCCGCTTTGCCTGGTGGATGGTGCTCCTTTCCCAGGCAGCGGCAGATGCCTTATCCTCTCGCCGGGCTGTTTTCCTCCTTCGGCCGCTGCTCTCCCTCTCTTTGTTGTGCTCTAGCGGCTCTTTCACAGCGCTCAAGGTCGAGGCCGGCCGGCCGGGGGGTGCGCGCAGCCCCGTGTTTTCGGGGGGTGCCCCCGCGTTCAAGGCCGCCGCTGCCTTCCCACGCCCGGCGCAGGTGCTGCGGGCCCGGTTCTCACGGCCGGCTCTCACAACAACCCCCGCCCGGCCGGACGAGGCGGGGCTGGGGCCAGGGGTCCCCCCGCGCCCCTCGGCTCTTGGCGGGCAGCGGGTCCCGAGAGCTCCCGGCCCGGGACCGCAGCTGCCCCGCCCGAGGCCGGCGACCCCCGCGTCCCAGCCGGAGGCTCCCCGGGGCAGCGCNCGCCGCCGCTCCGCCGGGTCCTCGTCTTCCTCAGCATCCTCCTGCCGCCGCTGCTGCCGCTGGCCGGGAGCGCCGCTGGTGCCGGGACGCGCCGTGCCCGTGCGCCAGAACCAAGGGGGGCGGGCCGGTGGGG
>VXAD01008738.1:506783-522051 GCA_013399195.1 Dicrurus megarhynchus
GGGGGGGGGGAAATCCCTGCCTCGTCCCGAGGGGCTGCGGTGGGCGCCCGCCGCATCAGGGCAGCTTCCTCATGCCCCCGTGATGGGCAATGGGGGGGTCCCTGCCACAGAGGATGTCCCCGTTCTACTCATCCTCCGGTGATGTGCTCCTGCCCCCTGTGGCATACTTGTCACTCCGACAGCATGGGGACCCCTGCGCCCCGAGGGGCCCCGTACTGCTGCCTAGCGGGCTTGGGGGATCCCTGCTTTCCCTGAGCGGGGACGAGAAGTGCAGTTCTCCCTGTAGCCCCAGAGGAGATGCAGACCGGTCCCTCCCTGCGCTGGGCTATGCTGGGACCCTCAGGCGGGGAGCTGCAGGGGAGCTGTGCAGGTGGATGCCCGGTGCGGCCGCCCCGCCTGATCCCGGGCCCTGCTCCCTCGTGCCTGCAGCGGCCGCCAGCCACACGTGTGCAGCCTCACGCCAGGCCGCCTGCGCTGCCGGCTGCATCCCCGTTCCCTGGCTCTGCGATGGCGAGCAGCAGTGTCCTGACGGCACGGACGAGCAGTGCGGTGAGTGGGGGAACACTGGCACCCATCCGCTGTCGTGGGGTGGCCTGGGGGCCTGTGCTGCATGGGCATCAAGGGGCCCTGGTGCTCTGGGGAGCGGTGGGGCAGGACAGGCCAAAGGCACCTCAATCTTTGCTGGCTCTGCCTGTGTGGCATCCTGCAAGGACATATGTGCCCCAGAGATCCTTGGGAATATCTGTGGCATGAGAACACATCCTGGAACCTATGCTCCTTGGGCACTGCCAGCACCTGTCCCATGCCAGGATGAAGTGGACTCTTGTTGTTCTGCCACAGCAGTAGGTCCCCGTGACTGTGTGCTGTCCCTGCAGATGTTGCCTGTGGCGGGGATCCCCATGTCTGGCAGTGTGACGATGGCCGGTGTGTTTCTAGCAGCTGGCGTTGCGATGGTGCTGCTGACTGCCTGGATGGCTCTGATGAGCAGGACTGTGGTAGGTACTCTCTGCTGGGGGCTCTGAGTGGGGGTGGCTGGGGATGCAGGGCAGGCTGGTGAGTGCTGTGCTGTTTCCTCAGTGTGCGGGACAAAGAAGGTGCAGTGTCCTGGAACCCACCACTGCATCCCGCACTGGGAGCTGTGCGATCGGCACCAAGACTGTGAGGATGGCTGGGACGAGGAGGGGTGTCCGCAGCAGCCCTGTCTGCCTGGGCAGTGGCAGTGCAGAAACAGGGTGTGCATCATGGCTGAGTGGAAGTGCAATGGGATTGATGACTGTGGTGATTCCTCGGATGAAGATGTCTGCGGTAAGGAAGAACACTGGATGCCCCTCAGTAGGGCAAGACCTGTCTGGGCCATGTGTGAATTAGGGAGTACTTTGTTTTCCTGGGCCCCAGCTTCCCTTGGGATGGTGACAAGCTTCCCAGGAAGCTGTTGACACTTTGCAGGGCCCCCCCAAGAGTCTGGGACCCATGGTTTCCCCTGTGCCCAGGGTATTGGCCTGCCCTGCTGACATGAGCTCTGTGTGCCATAGCCCCCTGTACGCCTGGCATGGTGCGGTGCGACGAAGGCAAGTGTATCCTGGAGTCCCTGATGTGCGATGACAAGGATGACTGCCTGGACGGCACCGATGAGCCCAGCACATGCGGTGAGTTACATGCAGCTGCTGGCTCCTGCTCATCTGGATGAGGCCAGGGGGAGGGGAGCCACGGAGCTGTCCTGCCTCCTGTCACCCTTTGCTGTGTCCCCACAGGTCGGAGCTGCTTTGTACGCAACGGGGGCTGTGCAGAGACGTGTGCTGACACGCACTGGGGAGTACAGTGCTCCTGCGGGGCTGGCTGGGTGCTGCAGGCAGATGGGCAAAGCTGTGCTGGTAAGGGGAGGTCAGGGTGCATGTGCTTCGGTCACGTGTGGCCTTGGCCACTGACAGCAGCGTCTCCACGGAGCCTGTGCTTCTGGGGGAACACCTGCCTCTGCCCTGCCCCTGCCTGTGCATCACACCTGGTCCCGTAAAGATTGTGTCTAGATCATGTCCCAGCAGCAGCTGGTGCATTTTGGGGCTGAGACCCATGTTCTGGTATCTAGAGGGCCTGCCTGTAGTCTCAGGGGAGCAGTGGCAATGCTGTCTCAGAGTGGCAGGCTGCTGATCTCACCTATCTGTGCAGATGTGGATGAGTGCTCCCTGGAGTACAGCCCCTGCAGCCAGCTGTGCAGCAACACCCCCGGCACTTTCAGCTGCGCCTGTCTCCAGGGCTACACCCTGCGGCATGGCACCACCTGCGAAGTGGCAGGTAGGGAGAGGAGGGGAGCCCAGGCTGGCTGAGGGTCCGGGCAGTGCCCCCAGCTGGCCGTGTCCCTGGTCAATGAGTGACTTTCCTCTCACCCTGGCAGACAATGCGACACAGATCCTGGTGGCCGTGGGGCAGGACCTGGCCCTTCTGGATGTACGGACCCAAGCCTACCGGCCCCTGCTCTCCACTGAGACCGAACCCCGCGCCCTGGTGTATGACCTGCTCCGAGAAACCTACTACTGGCTGACAGAGGATGGAGAGCTCCGTGTTCACCACCCAGGGAAAGGCACAAAGCCTCTCTATGCAGGTGAGGAGGACCAAGCATGCTGGGTGCTGTAGCAGGGCCGAGATGGGTGCTGAGAGCTGGCCTGCCACCCCAGTACTGTTTTTCCTGTATAGAGGAAGGGGCAACCTGGGTTCGCCTCACAGCCTGGAGCAGGTGTGCCTTAAAACTGCTCTGTCTCTACAGATGCCAGAGAGGTGAACAGCATCTCCGTGGACTGGTTCACAGGGCAGCTGTACTGGGCCAGCAGCCATCCTCCAGCCATCTGTGCTGGACTGGGCGATGGCCGGGGCTATGTGACAATGCTGGGGAAGGACATTGCACCAGAGCAGCTGACAGTACATCCAGCTGCAAGGTGAGCAGTGAATGAGTCAGGGTTGGCCCAGGCTCCTGGGATTGCGATGCTGGTGCTGACCATGTCATGCCTGCTGTGGGTCTGTGGCAGCACTGGTATTATGCTGTGAAGTGGGTGCTTAGTGCCTGCCCCCAGGTCCCTGTACTGGGTCAACCGTGGACAGAGGGGCCGGACAGTCATTGCTGCAGCTGGCATGGATGGCTCAAACCGGCGGGAGCTCACAGTTGTGTCCATGGAGGAGCCTGTGGGGCTGAGCCTGGACCATGTGGCTGGCAGGCTGTACTGGATCAGCGAGTACAAGGAGGTAGGGATGAGGGGCAGCAGTGCTCTCTCCCACCCGGGGAGATGATGAGGTGGTAGTTGGGAGGGTGGCCCTTGTTCCCCTGTGTCCATGGCCGAAGCGTGGGAGGGAGCAGGGAGTGGTGCCTAGGTCTGGCATACATTCCGGGGTGGGGAGAAAGTGTCAGGGTGTGGGGATGCCATATGGCCACTGTGCCTTGCCTTGTCCCCAGTCCATCGAGACGCTGCGGGTGGATGGCAGCGGGCGCCACTCCTTCCACGCTGTTTTGCGGAGCCATACGGAGCCTCTGGGCCTGGCCGTGTTTGAGAGCCGGTTCTTCTGGACCGATGGCACAGAGCTGGTGTCAGCTACCTGGGCCTCTCCCCAGGAGCACGCAGTGCTGCTCCGTGCCTCTATCTCAGCTTTCACTGTGCTGCACGCACTGCAGCAGCCTCCCCGTGAGTACCCTGCAGGTGCTGCGCTGCTGCAAGGCTGGCAGCATGGCAGCAACCCCCACTACATCCCTGGGTGCTAGGGAAGGCTCACTGGGCCCTGGAGCTCACCACGTCCTGCCCAATGGTTTGCCTGGTCCTGTGATGAGGGCTTGTAAGGTTGGTACAGAGGGGACCTATAAAACTGTAGGAAAGCTGCCAAGGCCCATGGCTTTGGGTAGACCTGAGCCCTCTTAATTCATGAGACATTGTTACCCTGCCTCCAGCCCTTATCCAGACCCAGGACAGTCTGTGGTTTTTGGGGATAAGGATAGATATTGGGGTCATGACTGCCTGAGCTTTTAACATCTTCTTGCTCCCAGGGGACACTGCTGCCTGTGCTCCGGGCCTGTGCAGTCACCTTTGCCTTCTGTCCCCTGTGCACCCTCGGGGCTACAAGTGTGCGTGTCCAGAGAGCCTCTTCCTCCTGCCCTCGGGGAAGTGTGCAGGTGAGCAGAGTCTGGCTCTCTGGGGTGGTATACATCCGTGTGGGAGTTGGAGAAGGGCCATAAGGGGCTGTGGCTGTGGTGGGATGAAGTTCTCAGCAAACACCAGTGCTGTGACATTTCTGTCTTGGTTCATGCTGGTGACCCCATCCAGTGTCCCTGGGGCTGTGCTCACACACTGCCCTTATGCCCTGCAGAGCTGTCCATTGTGTATGCATCAGGAAAGGCCATCTCCCTGGTGCATGTGGGCCCTGGAGCACACACCAAACAGGTGCAGGAGTGGGAGGAGCCCCTCCATCTACAAGATGTGGACTGGCAGAGGTCAGTACTCTATGGGACAGATGACCGTGGGACTCTGCTGCGTGTCGTGGGCCACCCTGGCAGGAGAGAGGCCATTGTGACTGGGCTGCCAGGTGAGACCCTATGGGGTGATAGAGGGCACCCTCCCCTTCCTCATGCTCCCTGAGGCCTGAGGATCTCCTGGGTGCAGAGCACAGTGGTCTGGTGGTGCCCACAGTGAGGCCATGTCGAGGCAGTGGAGCTGTGACCTGGGTTTAGGGTCTAGGGGCACCCAGGCAGAGGCGCAGGATCATGGGACAGCCTCCTAACTGCTTGCCTGCCTGCTCTTGCCAAGTGTGCTCTGCCCGTGTGGACATCCGCTCGGGGGACCTGTACTGGCTCGCATGTAACCGGAGGGACATCGGGGTGATCCAGGCATCTGACATGTCCCCGCGCATCCTGCACCGCGCTCGCAGCAGCATCCAACACCTCTTCTTGGACTGGAGGCATGGTGCTCTGTACTGGCTGGCCCACGGGCAGCCCCTGCAGCAGCTGAGCCTGGCGGGGGGTGCTCCGTGGGATGCCTGGAATGAGACGTGGCCTGGAGACCTGCCTGCAGCCATGGATAGCAGAGCCTTCAGTGTGCTCTGGAGCTCAGCCCTGGGTGAGCCCTGGTGGTATCTGGAGCAGGGAGTGGAGGTGGTGGACGTGGGCAGGAGTGATCAGCCATGCCCTACATGCAGCAGGTCCCTGCCTGGGCAGTGGGATGCTCATGGGGCGGACTGTGTCCTATGGCTGAGTCCCTGGCCTCAGCCAGGAGGTCCCTGCCATAGCTGTGGGTTGTGGGGCACAGAGGGGGCCATGAGGGGTGCGGGCAGGCTCCAGGTCCTACCATGCCTCTGCCTCACAGGCCTGCGGGCGTTGAGTCTGACCAAGCGGCAAGCAGTCACCCTGGCACCAAGCTGGCCCCACGGCCTCGTGGCTGCCTTTGAGCCATACCTGGTGTCAGCAAATGGGACAGCTCTGCTGCTGTGGGACCGGAGGACGCTGGCCCTTGTGCTGTCCATACCAGCAGCAGGCGTGCAGGGAGTGGTGGCCTTCGTGGGCTCAGAGCTGCAGGCTGGTAAGGGTGGCTGTGGCTTTGTGCCGGGCACTGCTGCTGTACCTGATGGGGCTGGGTGGCCTGTGCTGCTCTGAGCTGGGGCAGGGTGCCTAGCTACTGGTGGCCATGTGGGGTGCTCTGGGAGGTGCCTGGAGTGTGGGGAGGGCATGGCCCCAACAAATCCCAAATCCTCTGCCAGTGCCACCAAGCAAAGGGTCTGCTGTGCCACTCCCTCCACCTGTGACCACCACTATGAGGACAACCACAAGCACCACCACTGCTCAGCCTACCACCTCCACCACAGCACTACTACCAAGCCAGACCACCATGGCACTCACCACTGCTCCTGAACCAAACAGCAAGGCTACCACATCACAAACCACCACCAGGCAGTCCACATCAAAGAAGACCACCCCTGCACCAACCACTGCCCGGACCACACTGACCAAGCCTACCACTGTGCAGGCAGCCACTACCAGCACCACCAGCACCACCACCACCACCACTCGGTCTTTTACAACTAAGATCACTGCCCCACAGCCAACCACTACCACCCCACGCCCAAGCAGTTCCGTACGGGTAGTGATGCCTACCCCACCCCTCCAGTCCAGCCCAGCACACCCCTTGACCCCAGTTCTCCATCTGTCCTGTTCTCGCACGCATGTGCTCTGCCGTGATGGCACTGGGTGCGTGGCCCAGGAGTACCTGTGTGATGGGGAGAAGGACTGTGCAGATGGCTCTGATGAGGATGGGTGCGCCCAGCTCTGCAACACCCCAGGTAGGAGCCATTCTTCTGTCCCCTGTGTAACTGGGTCACCCTGTGCCAGGGCTTCTGGCTGCTTCCTGGTGGGGTTTTTGGGACAGGGTCCTGGTAAAGTCTGTGTCCTGGGCTCTGATGCTTGTGATGTGGCATATTGGTTCCTTCTGAGCTTAGCACTGGGCTCAAGGTGCTGTTGGAAAAGGACAGAGTTGGTCTCTCTGCCCATAGTGATGTAGATGTGGCTGAGTTGAGACTGCCACAGTTGCCTTGCTCAGGACCTAGGCTGCTAGAGATGCACTGTCTAGGAGGGACCAAGCACTGTCACTTGTGGAGCCTTTCTAGGTCACTGGAGGGCTAGCACAGGGTCTGGGCACCCTGGCTGCCTTCTGCAGGCAGTGCAAAGCCCCTCGTCTCCCCAGGGGCCTTCCACTGCGCGAGTGGAGCCGTGTGCGTCGGGGCGGGAGAGCGCTGCGATGGGGTGTCACAGTGCCCCGATGGCTCGGATGAGGCAGGCTGCTGGACCCCCACGCAGGAGTGTGCCCTGCGCTGCGACGCTGCCACCCGCTGCATCCCCAAGAGCTGGCTGTGTGATGGCCATGCCGACTGCCTGGATCACACTGATGAGCAGGGCTGTGGTGAGACCTTGGGGCTGGATGGGACGGGCTTTTGGGATTGCCTGCCCCACAGGTGGATGCACCAGGTTTCTTGTGGGTCCAGGAGCAGACACTGCCCAGGGCAACCTGCTGAGAGGATGGGGACAGTGCCCCCGCTCAGCCCTGGCCTTTGCCCACAGTGCTGAAGGAGTGCGGTCCGGCTGAGTTTGCCTGTCGGAGTGGGCAGTGCGTGGCCCTGGCCCTGCACTGTGATGGTGACCACGACTGCCAGGACGGCTCGGATGAGGAGGGCTGTGCCGTGCCCCGGCCGCTGCTCTGCCGTGAGGGGGAGGTGACGTGTTTCCACAGCGGGGAGTGTGTGCCGGAGGCCTGGCGCTGTGATGGTGCTGCTGACTGCAGGGATGGCTCAGACGAGCAGGTGAGTGGAGCAGTGGGGACACAGCCTGTCCCCATTCATGCCCAGGAGGGCTGGTAGCATTTTTCACCCTTTGCCTTGCAGGGCTGTCCTTGGGAGGAAGGGCTGTGTGGGGACCGGCAGTGGGGCTGCTCCCGTGGCCATGAGTGCATCCCTGATGTCTGGCGCTGTGATGGAGAGACTGACTGCACGGATGGCAGTGACGAGGCTGGCTGTGAGCAACACCCTGATTTTATTCCCTCTGTCTCACCCAGAGGGGTGGCTGGTGGGTGCCCAGCACAGAGGGAGATGGGTATGTGTCTATGCTGAGGGCCCCATCTCCTGGCTGCCTATTCCCATCATCTGTGGTGGCTCCAGGTCCTGAGTAGCTGTTCTCCCTGCAGGGGCCAGTGGCCTTTGGGTTAATATAGCCTGAAGCCAGGCTACTGGCACAGCTCTGGGTGTGGCTGCAGTGAGCTCTGGGCAGCCTCTGGGAGCAGCTAAATCTGCCCCAGATGAGCAAAAGGAGCTGGTGGACAAGGCTCAGGGCAGCCTTCCCCACATGTTCCTGCAGGCCAGCCTGCTCCCTGCCAGAGTCACGAGTACCCCTGTGGGCTGGGGTCCTGCCTGAATGCATCCCTGGTGTGCAACGGCCGGCAGGACTGCGCGGATGGCTCAGACGAGGGGGGCAACTGCTCCGTGCCCTGCCAGCGGTCCTGCACTCATCTCTGCTACCCCTCGCCCCAGGGCCCTGTGAGTGCCAGCAGCCCTGGGGCAGGGGCTTGCCATGCCATGATGCCCTGGTCCAGCTGCAGAAGGGAGCCTCATGTCCCCAGGGTGGGCAGCTGATGGTCCCTTTCCCCACAGCGGTGCTGGTGTGGCCCAGGCTATCGGCTTGCTGAGGATGGTCTGTCCTGCATGGACATAGATGAGTGCACGGAGTGGGGCAAGGGAGCCTGCAGCCAGACATGCCTCAATGCCCCAGGGTCCTACAGCTGTGGCTGTCTCCCTGGCTACCTGCTGGAGCCTGATGGCCACGTCTGCAAACTCACTGGTAAGTCCTGGGGTGGCCTAGCAGCACTGAAGATCCCCGGCCCTCTAAGGTACACCAGGGGCTGGTGGATACTTGTCCCCCTATGTCGGCTGCCCATGGGGAACCTTGTAGTCCTGTGAATGGCCCTGTCCCCTCTGCCATGTTGCCTCCCAGGGCCCACTCAGCTGTGAGCTGCTGGTTGCCAGCCCATGGCTGGTCAGAAAATCCATCTGCACTATCTGAGAACATCCTGTGTAGTAGGGCTGAGTTCCAGCTCCAATGCCTGCTGTGTTCCTTGCCTGCATGTGCTGGGACCATAGGACCACTAGTGCTGAGCAGGGTCTGTGTTGCCCCAGGACCAGAGCCCAAGCTGCTGGTGGCCGTGCAGTCTGAGGTGTTGTCCTATGGCCTGCGGAGTGGGCATGAGGAGGTGGTGCTGGCCACTGACAAGGATCGTGTTGTCTTCTCACTTGACTATGACTTGGTGGAGAGGAAAGTCTTCTGGATGGACCTGGCCACAGAGAGCATCCGCTGGCAGGACCTCAACTTGGGAAAGAAAGGCACACTGGTGAAAGGTGGGCTGTGACAACATGGGGTTAGCAGGGCTGGCCTCTGTCCCTGTGCAGTCTCCAGTGGGGTGCAGTGGGGTGCCAAGCTGTGATCCCTTATGTGGAGAAAAGTACTAGTTGGGAGCAAGGCTGGGAGGAGCCAGAGCTCCTGGGACGGAGGGGACCTGGGCTGGGAGCACTGTGCCAAAGGGCCATGCAGCTGTCACCCCACACAGGTGCTGCCTCTTGGATGCCTTTCAGGTGTGAGATCAGACTGTATAGCAGTGGACTGGCTTGGGAGGAACCTGTACTGGACAGATGGGGCAGCAGGGCAGGTGCTGGCCACTCGCTTGGGGGCTGCCTGGCAAGGGATACCAGAGTATACTGTGGTAATGGATGGAGACCTAGACCAGCCCCACTCTCTGGTACTCCAGCCTCTGGCAGGGTAAGTCAGGGACATGGGGACCTCCTTGCTGTCCCTGCCCCATTTTCCTCCATGGAGGCAGGTGAGAGGCTGGGGAAGAGGTGGGATGGCCTCACCTTGGTGCTGTTGGGACTGTGTGACAGAAGAGCCCAGACACCTGCCCCCACCCTGCATGGAGCTCCCAGTACCTCTGTGATGGGATGGGAAGGTTAAGGCTGCTTTTCTAGGCTGCCTTGGTGCTGGGACAATGCTGTGTCAGGTCCATAGGCCTGCACCTCTCTTCCCACTAGGCTGATGTACTGGTCAGAGGTGGGGAGCCGTGCACGGCTGATGGAGGCCAGTATGGATGGGAGTCGGCAGCACGTGCTGCTGGCCCAGGGACTGGGCTGGCCCACAGCACTGGCCCTCGACCTCCCTACCCAGAGGATCTTCTGGCTGGATGAGAAGCTGGGCAGTGTTGGTTCTGCACATCTGGATGGCAGCAGTGTGAAGGTGTGGTGGGGCACTGGTGACAGGGCCCTGATGGGAGCTGGGGTGGGCACTGATGGCCTCTCTGACAGGTCCTGAAGCTGCGCTGGGTCCGGAGCCCCTTTGCGGCAGCTGTGTGCGAGGGGCAGCTCTACTGGTCGGAGAGGAAGACATGGTCCGTGCAGCAGGTGGACAAGGCCAGTGGCAAGAACAGGACCGTGCTGCTCAAACGGCAGGGGCAGCCCCATGGCCTCCAGGTACCTATGTGGGGAGCCCCAAACCATGCTGTGCCAGCTCTGCTGATCTCCCATCCTGCAGAGCCCTGTCGGCCTCTGAGTGAAGGGGCACTGGGAGCTGTACCCCCATCCCAGTGGTCCTTGGGCAGCAGTCTCTGTGGCCAGGTGTCTCTGCTCCTGCTGGATCATCTCTGCCTCACCATCCTGCCCCGAGCTGGGCTGTGTGTGGGCCTTGGGAGCGTGGTGTGGTGTCAGCGGTGCTCAGTTCTGCCGGCGGGTGCTGACGGAGCTGAGGCTGAGCCTGCTGTCCCGCAGGTGATGCACCCGGCCCTGCGCCCCACAGCCCCCAACCCGTGTGAGACGCGCGGCTGCTCCCACCTGTGCCTGCTGAGCGCCAGGCACACTGGGCAGTGCCGCTGCCCCGCCAGGCTGATGCTGGCTGCCAACGAGACCACCTGCCTGCCCATCCGCGATTCAGCCTTTGCCCTCCTGGTGTCACCGGCAGCTGTGGCACAGGTACCGTCCTCTGGAGCCAGCCCTGTGGGCTGCTATTCTCACCGCTGTCTAAGAAGAGGGGTCCCCATCTTAGTGCTGCCTTCTTCCTCCAGGTCTACCTGAAGGACCTGCCTGCAACAGCTGGATCCCAAGGGCTTCCCCCACACCGGGCCCTGCCCTTGGCCAAGGTGAGCCGCCTGACAGCCATCGACTATGCAGTGAAAGACAAGAGTTTGTACTTTGCAGAGGTGGGAAGCAATTCCATTGGACTGCTGCGACTGAAGGACTGGGGACGGCTGTCCTGGAAGAAGGCAGTAGCTGTGGAGGGCACGGTGACATCCCTGGCCTTGGACTGGCTGAGTGGGAACCTTTACTGGATCGGGGGGCAGCCGCCCAGCATCCACGTGGCAGCTCCCAGGGGGCGGTGGGCCCTGGCACTACTCAGCGAGGGGCTGCAGGGCGCTGCCTGGCTGGCACTGTGCCCTCGTGCTTCCACCATGTGCTTTGTCACAGCAGCTGGCAGCCATGGGCACGGTGCCGTGGTGGAGTGTGCGGCCATGGATGGCACGAGCCGCAGAGCAGTCTGGAGGAGAGCCCGGGCTCCCACTGGCCTTGCTTTTGCGGGTGCTGGCTCCAGGCTGTACTGGGCAGACCACGGTGAGTGAGGGCTGAGCCGGGGCACTGCTGGGGGTAGCAGTGGTGCAGGCACTGGGTACGCAAAGCACAGCCTGGCACAGCCCTGAGGGGCAGCCTGGAGCCCTCTCTGTCTCCACACTGAAGCCTCTCCATCTGTGCCCTGCAGAGAGAGGTACTATCAGCAGTGTGGAGCTGGATGGATCCCGCTTCCGGGTGGTGCGGGAAGGGCTGCATGGTCTCTCACTCTTTGCCATAGGAGAAGGTTTTCTGCTCTGGAGCACAACCTCAACCAATGGTAGGTCTGTTTGCTGTGCTTTGTCCAGCTCCTCCTACTGCACTAGGACACGGGGTTCTGCCAGTCCTTCTGGGTTGCAGGCTTGCCCCTCTGGGGGGTGAAGGGCAAGCTAGGGGACCCCCACCTCCCATCTCAAGCACCCCTGTGGGAGGAGGTGGAGCAGTGCTGACCCCATGTGTCTGCAGGCTCCAGCAAGATCTGGCACAGCCGGCTGGAGCAGGCTGAGAACTGGTG
Organism: Dicrurus megarhynchus; assembly: GCA_013399195.1. Classification (NCBI taxonomy): domain Eukaryota; kingdom Metazoa; phylum Chordata; class Aves; order Passeriformes; family Dicruridae; genus Dicrurus; species Dicrurus megarhynchus. Next base: position 518,446 of record VXAD01008738.1, read on the forward strand.
GTTCCCGATGGAGCAGGAGTTGGTAGCCATGAGGATTTACAGCCAGTTCTCACAGGAAGGTGGGTCTGGGACTGCCCCCAGCCCAGGACATCTGTGGGGTTCAGCTGTGCCTTGTGGTGGCCGTGCTAACCAGCGCTGTTTTGGCAGGCACCAATGGCTGTGCAAAGAGCAATGGGGGCTGTGCCCAGCTCTGCCTGCCCAACCCTGCCGGGCGGCAGTGCCGCTGCTCTCCCGGATACCACCTGGTGCATGGGGCAGCGTGTGCGCTGGCACCGCCTTGCCCGGCCCCGCTCCAGGCCTGCCCCGACCTCCAGAGCTGCATTTCCAGAGAGCAGGTCTGTGACGGGCACTCCGACTGTGCCGACGGCTCCGATGAGTCTGACTGTGAGTGCCTGCCCACAGCCAGGGCGTGCTGGGGTCCCTGGCACGGGGCAGCCTGCCCAGTCTCCCCCAGTTTGGGAATGGGGTCTTACCTGCATCCCTGCTGATCTATGCCCATCCCTCCAGGCGCCTCAGTGAAGGTGGGGACGCAGGTGCCTGCAGTGGCACCATCAGGAATGTCCCACGTAGAACAGAAACCAGTCTCATCCATAGCTGCACCCCAGCCTCGGCAGCCCAGCCCCAGCCTGTCGGCAGCCCCTGGCCCCCAGGAGCATGGAGAGCCCTTTGTGGTAGCCCCCAGCACGGAGGAGGTGCTGGGGGCTGTGCCCTGCAGCAGCGAGACATGCAACCTGCGCGGGGACTGCGCCATCGAGGCTGGCCGAGTGACATGCCACTGTGCCCTGGGCTATCGTGGTGACTACTGCGAGGAGGCTGAGGTGCAGCCCCTCGCAGGACCCATCGCCCTGGGGGTGGCCGTGCTCCTGCTGCTCGCTGCTGCTGCTGTGGGGGCCCTGGCCTACATGCGGAGGAGGGACAGGCGGAGGAGGTGAGCTCTGGGGCTGGGCTGGGCCAGGTACAACTGGGAATAGAGAGGGACAGGGACAGTGTGGAGTCCTGATGCACTCCTGGGCTATATGGAAAGCTCCAGTCACCCCAGCAGGCTATTACCAGGGGTTGTGGCAGGACTCTGGGATCTGCCCCATCTCTAGGAGATGGCCATGCCATTCTCAGTGTACATTTTTCCCTCTTCAGGACCTCAAGCACTGCTTCAACTCGGGTGCTGACCTTGTACCACCGTGAAAGTGATCCCGAGGAAGAGGATGAGGAGGAAGAAGAGCTTCCCCCCAAGAGTGATACATTTGTGAATGAAGCTTATGAAGGGAAAGAGGTGAGTAGCATCTGGAGCAGGCCCTGCTAGGGACCCCTCTCCCACCCTGCAGTGCCCCAGGGCCCAGTGCTGGCATGGTGCCCACTCCTGAGGCAAGCTCTGCCCTCCTGCTGAAGGAGAGGGGCAAGACCTGGGGTGCCTAGAGTCTGACAGGGCTGTCCCACTCTGCCTATGGCTGGAGCCCCTGTGCTAAGGTGTGGGGTGGGCTTAGAGAGACTGAGTCAGACTCGCCCCTGATACACCTGTCTGTGATTTCTGCAGGAGCTGCCAGCCCTGCTGAGGAAAGGACCATCTCACATCAACACTGTATTCTCATAAAGGAACGTTGTGCAGCATCTCTTGTGCCATTGTGGTTTGTGTTTGCTCTTTCTAGATGTCTAAGACCTAGCGACCATAAGAATCCAAACAAAAAACATTTGGGAGGTTTATCAGGAAGTCTCCAATCCCAACACACTCTCTAAGACTGTCCCTTGAGCTACTAACCCTCTGCAGCAAGGCTTAGCTTGCTAACCAGGGTGATTTGGGCTCGCCTGGTATAAGAATTTGGCCAAATAACTCTGCAAGGAAGCTGGCTTGGCTCTTACCTTGTTATGCAGGGGGCTGAGAAGGATTTTATAGCGCAGTTCTGACCTCCTGAGTGTCCCTTACAAACCAGTGAGACCAGTTTTACCACCTCACACCAAGCTAATTTTGAAAGGGGAAATATATGCTATTTTTTTCTCTGTGATCTTCCTTCCCCCCCTGCTCTGCCCTGAAGTGGCTGTGCTCAAGGAAGGAGAAATCTCTTCTAGAGCTGATTTTGACCACAGGGGGAAAAGTCCTTTGGGAAAGTGCTATAAAAGCTAGCTAGGCCTGTTTACAGACCTTTCCTCCCTGCTTCAGGCAAAGCACAAGGAAGAAGGGTGAGCCATGCCCACTGGCTCTCAGCCCAGCCTGCCTGGCAGAAAGCCCATAACCATCCTACAGCACAAACCCACTGCTTTGCATTTATTTTGCTGTTCACACAGTCCTGAGCTGAGCAGAGACATGAGGCAGGTGTTCTCCTCCCCTATTACCAGCTCTGAAGGTTACACACTTCTGATCTGTATGTTGCTCATGGGAACACTGAAGCTGCCTCTGCCCAAGTTGCTGGGCATCGTACAGGAAGATGAAGTAAAAGTGGCATGGAGAGACTGGAGCCACCTCTCGTCCTCAATCCAGCATGGCTTTGGCACACTTGTAGATCCTGGAGAACAGCAGGCTTTTGAGGAAGTTGCAAATATTCAAATCAGGTCCTTGGTCTTGTTTTCAGCCTGCTCAGAGGTGTCCCAGGAGAAGGGCATGGCTTGTAGGGGCAGGAGCCAGCACTGCTCTTGATGCCAGGCAGGTGCCTGCCATCCCAGTGCTGGGGCTACAAGTCCGAGTCACAAGGTGGGCTGCTCCTCCAGTGCTGTCCATCTCGCTCATCCTCCAGCACATCCCAGGGATTGCTGTAAGCTCTACTGGAGCATGGCCCAGCCTCTGTCACAGGGCTGGGGGGCAATTTGGGGGCCCTGCGCTCCTTGCAGCAGTGATGGAAGCTGAGGGCGAGGGCCAGCCCCCCCAAGATCTCCAGACAGCTTCCCAAGTAGCTCAGTACCAAGCTGTAGCCTACGCTCAGCATGCTGCCAGGTGCTGCAGGCAGTGCCCACAGCTCCTGAGTGTACCAGGAGCAGGGCACGAGGCTCATCAGCCCAGAGAGCAGCAGCACCAGCCCTGCCACGCCGGCCACCAGGTGCTGGGGCTCCAGCTGCCAGCAGCGAACACCCAGGGCAGCCACCACCAAGCCCACCAGGGTGAGCACCAGCGAGGAGGGCATCAGCCCTTGGGCCACCCGCACGGGCACCTGCTCAAAGTAGCCCAGCTTGTCAGCCTGCCCACAGAGGCGGTCATGGGTGCTCTGCTGCTCCCTGCATATGTCCCAGATGCCCTGCTCCCAGACGACGTCCATGGGCTGGTCAGGTACGTGGCTCACCTGCCTCCACTTGGGTGCCAGCGTGCCCGTGAGTGTCAGCAGGAGCCCGCAGGGGCACAGCACCAGCCCCACGATCATCGCCGCCGGCGTCCGCATGCTGGCGAGGCGGGTGAAGCGGGCTCCAGAGGGTTCCCGCTTGCCCGAGGTCCGCAGGAGCTGCGGGGCTCGCTGGACAGGAGCTCTGGCACCGGTGCAGGCAGGATGGGCGGTCCCGGAGCCCTCACGGCGGTCCCGCAGCCCCTCAGGCGGGCAGCCCGCGGAGTCGGCCCGGCCCTGCCCGGGCCGCCGGGAGGTGCGGGCAGGAGGCGGTGCCGGCAGGCGGAGCCCGGGCAGGGCAGGGCTG
>VXAD01008739.1:0-24243 GCA_013399195.1 Dicrurus megarhynchus
GTACCGTCCTCTGATTGGGTTTGAGAAACCTTGAGGTTGCACTGACAGTGACTATCTGTAGAACAGAAGATCTCCCAGAACTAGCATAACTTCTACTTCCTTTTATCTATATTAAAAAACCAAAACCAAAATCCCACAAAACCAACCCAAAACCCCCAGCAAACCCCTGCAATAAGTCTGGATCAAAACACAACAAAACAAAACAAAGAATAAATGATGACCTGAAAGACGCTCCTTTGGGCAATTTTTCTGAAATTGAATTTGGGCCTGTTTCACTCTCAATGTCAAGACCAGTTTACTATGTAATAACTGGAATTCTCTTTCAATTAAAGGAACATTTATTTTAATCAGCTTAACACTGATCTCTGGTTAAAAATAATCACACGGTATTTTATAGCCCTCAACATTTCTCACAATGGGGCAATCTTGGTGCAGTCATTGATTGCTCAAGAACTGTTGTATTAAGCCCTAGAAAATGCAAAATCAGCTTCTGCTAAAACACAGCATTTTAAGGCTTTTTTCTTTTCTGTTCCACTAAAACAACCTTGGCATGTAGGACTATAAAAATGAGAATACAATCACACAAAACTATGTGCTAATTATTTTTAATTGTGCTTTTTAAGGAATAAAAAAATTAACCAAAACCATATCCTGCTTCTGAACCCCTGAAACCTTCCTGCAAATTCTGAGCAAACTTGTGCTAATAATGCAATCACACTAGCTGGCACAAAAATATATGTCTGCATTTACAGTTTGCTGGAAGAAGGAAAACAGAAATGCAGCAAATGATATCCACTTATTCATGTCAGCAAATACTTCTTAACACTTCGGTGCAAGAGAGATCTCACTGGCTTCAGAAGTGCTACATCAACAGGACTCAAATGGGATTTTCTTTCTGCTGTGTTACTTGTCCTGTCAAAAGAAGACAAGTAATTCACAGGGAGTACAAAATCATGTTGATAACAATTTTAGGCAACCGAACTTGAGTTTATTCTGCTACAAGGAATATTTTTTTAATGACATATTGTTTTGCTGAGGATTTTCTCATATAAACTTACTTTCCTCCCTTCAACAATCTTTTTTCTTCTTTTGCACAGCCAAGAGCTCAATAAGACCTTAAATGAAAAAGCAAATTATAAAAATAAAATAAAATTGTTTGCTTACACAGAGTTTTATGTGAGTGTAATGAAAATTACCCAGGTGCTTCAGATAATTTCAAGGTAATGAAGTACACTTTTCATTGCCTTTCATTATAGTTATCAATGTAATCTGCACATCAAAAGGGCACAACTGCAGTGCCTACATCCTTGACAACACTAGTGTGCAGGATTCCATAAAAACGGATTGAATCTGAAGAGCGGGCAGAGTTTATTTTTCCAGTGAAATTCTCTCTAAATGACTAAATAAAATATTAGTTAAGTAATAAGTAATGTAGAAGTGTATCATCTTTAGTATGCTTTTGGCTGATCTCAGAGGAAGTTTTTTTTCATTGTCATTGACATCCCATTAGGCTATTTGGTGATATTTGTTTTAAGACATATAGTAAATATATATAATATGATTCTCTGAGATCTGTTTGCCCTTTCTGAGCCGTGCAAAATGCAGTAAGACAGCAACACATGAATTAGAGCACTATCAGGCAACATAAGCCATGCCCAGTAAAAGAAACCATTTCCAGTAGATAAGCAAGGTAATCACTGAAAGCAAGGAAAGAATCATGGAAATATTAGAGTAGTGAGCTATCTAGCAAAGAATAGCACTGAGAGTGGCCAAGGGTCTGCTCAGCCCAGCACCTGTCCCTGGCAATGGGGCATAGCAGCTGCCTCTTGCAAAGAGCAGAGCAAACATAAAATTGTGTTCTCTGTGACCCAGAGATTCCTGAATGAGAGACAGCACCTTCATACATTGCAGCTGATGGATTTTCCTTCCACAAACTTATCCAGCTCCTTGCTGAACCTGTGTGAATTCAACATTTGTCTCAAGGATTTTCACAGGTAAACTATACACTGTGGGAAAATTGTTCCAAATGTTTGCTTTGAACCTGTCCTTTGCTAATTTATTTTTATGTCACCTCTCTCCCAACACCGTTCCCAAAACTTTTGGTTGGGAAGGGGTAATGCATAGCCATCATTTTTCTAAATCATGATTCTAAAGGTCTGGACATCACAGTCTATTTATTCCCTTGCTAAAAGGAAATGCTCTCATATCTTTGCTCGTCTCTTTTTCCACCTTTGGAAGTTTCACTATGGCCTTTTTGAGTGGAAAAGGTGAGAATTATAAACACTAGCCAAGACACCATGGATTTACACAGCAGCCTGCTTATTTCTTCTGATTTTCCATTTTATTCCTAATAATTGTTGAGATCACTTCTTGGACGGTTATTGATAAATAAACCTAGGAATTTTTATGGAGGAACATCTTACAATAACAAGTAGCATTTCCTGAGTGATACTTATTAGCTCACATTGTTTAGCATGTAAATTAAAGCTCAATTTTGCTCCTCTATCTGCATCACTTTACAACTGTCCACAGTGAATATCATAGAACAATTTTTCCCAGTTTTTTGCTCTTGCAAGGGTTTTTTGTAGTTCTTTACTATGTTCTTCTGAATAACCCTTAGACTTCCACATTTAACCTTTTACTTCAAACTCTAGACCATTTAAAAATATGTTGACCATTGCAGAGCCAACCTGATTCCCTCTACAGCTTCATGGAAGGGTCACACCCCTTATGCTGTGGTAGTTTAATATTTTTAAGAACTGATGGACTGGATATGTTTAGTCTCTATAGTAACTACAGGTCAAATCAAAATGAGTTTAAAAACTGAAAATATTTTCCTCTATGGCATAATGAGTTTGTGAACACCTTGCTAGTGAGATGTTACTGAGGAATTATTCAAAATATGTTTCTGAATTCTCTTAGAATAATAGAACTAAACTGTAGAATTTAGAAACAGCCAGCTGTCTAAAAAAGATATTATGATTTCTTCTTTGAAACATAAGCCAAGTGCTGATCATAGCAATAAAAGAAAACTTGCCTAACTGAATGGATTGTTTCACAGCTACTCATAAAAACTTATTTTAGGCCATGCTAAAGCTTCTGGTACCATGTCTTCATTAACACTAAGTCTAGTCCTAGAAAGCAATTCTGTTTTTCCTAATAAAAGTTGAAATAAAGTGTATTATTTCTAAGAAACCAAATTTAAAAGATATGGTTAGAAATGAAAATTGCTTGAGCACCCAAAAAGAGAAAGGTCTCATCTAAAAGGTCAATTATTTCCAAAGTTTGTGCGAACCTTGTCTTCAGACGACTGGCACTGCAGACTTCCTCCAGTGACTTAGCTTGATTTTAGATTTACTATATGGGAACAGGTCCAGGAATAAAAGATTTCTCTTTCTTGCTGTGTTGCTGGCATTCCTGTAACTTTTTATAGTCAATGGATTTGTTCACATATTTGTTTCCTGGATGTATCCAACTTTCTGAAGTACTTACTAAAGATACTTTTTCTATATGGATGCTTTGGGTTTTGCAAAAGAAATAAATATCATTGAACACATAGCAAAATATGCAGTTATATGCAAGCACCATCTCTTGTTTTAGATACTAATAAAAATATGGAAACATCAGTGTAACATCTATCAGATGGTTACTCCCTACATTAACTCCCATTAAAGAATTCATAGGTTCCAAACAGCAGAAAATTAGTGGCACCTGAAATAGACAGAAAATAAATATGCTAAGCATAAGACTCTGTGTTTGTTGCAATGGGATGCCAGGAAAATGATTGGGAACCAAATAAAAAAAATAATGAAATAGCTGAAGCATTAAATTAGTATTTCTGAAGTGAATTTATGATAGGAAATCCTAGCAATTCAGATAAGTGCTAACCAGCTCAGATGAAGTCAGCATGTGAAGATTTGAGTGATTTATTAAGGACAACTGAAAATCAACGAGTGTTGGTGATATATTGAGAGGAGGATTAAAATCTTCCTCCATAGATGCTCTAAAGGGAGAGGATAAGAGAATAAACCTTTCTTCACACATTTCTTATTAGGGAGACTATTATAGGATTTGCAATATCCTAGAGCTACTAAAAATAATAAAAACCAAAAGGGGTTTTGCACTATGTTTAAGGTTGACCACATACTGTTATTTTGTCTTTTCAGGCTGATTGGCAGCAGTGATTTATTAGCAGTGTTTTTTTAGTGCTTTGCCTAATGAATCAGTAATGGGAAAAAAGCCCTCTCAAGATGTGGTCTTGGCCATCATTACTATTATCCTGGCTGCAGTAAAAAACTTGCTGCTATTCTTAAGAAAATCGACACGTACTGGTTTGTCCATGGTGTATGAGCTGCCTAACTGTACAAGATAATAGTAGAAAGGTTCTGCAGAGTGCTACAACAGGAGCCATAATCCAGCAGGGAGCTGCAGACTTTTCTTTTTTTCCTGCTTCCTTTCATGCCTCCTTCTTTTCTCTTATTGTTCACCAGATTTTTCCTTTCATAAATATCTTCTATTTTAAATCTTGTTCCTCATTCACACTCTGTCAAACAAAACCTTAACTTATTTGTTTTTCCTGCCCCACTTTTCTCCAGATGGCCTCTGTCTACTTATCCTTAATAAAGTTTATGAGAGAGAAAAACCCCCTGTTGTTACAAACAATGTTAAGGAAAATAGGAAAAAGGGTTATTTCCTGGTATCAGTGATGTGCATATTCTTCTTCTATTTAATATATACACCTATTGTACTTTCCACCCTATAACCTCTTGTGTGTGTTTCGAGCATTGGTCATGAAGACCATTACAGACACTGAATTGAAGTAAAAAATCACAGCAATTGTGACTGTGCCGGGGCTCATGAACATAAATTGAAAACTTAACTCTCCTCTAATTGACTCACATGTGTTAATGTTTCGGGATGTTTTGTTTCTTTTCATCTTTCCTGAATTCACTTTTGAACTCAGATGGCTACAGATTATAGCCAGTGTATTCACTTCTTAAGCTCCCAGAGCACCTAAGAAAAGGAAACCTGTGGAGTACATATATATTTTTTGAGGTTTCATAAATAAGGAACAACTTACCAGCTAGATAGAAATACATCAAACCTTGTGCTGCTAGTTTGATTATAACACATAGATTATTCAATTTTGATCCAGATTTTTAGTGGTGGTTAAAGCTATGAGCAATGAAATCTAATTCATACATTCCCTGCCTTAAAGATATGTGCATTTCCACAGGCAAAAATCAGTCCATGATCTCAGAAAACACACAACTCTTTATTTTTAAGACCTGGTTGGAAAAACAACTTGGGGGATAATGTGGGCAAATACTCTGACCTCTGAGCAAAATGTTTGTTGGTAGATCCACCAGCTCTGGGCCCAGGCAGTGTGACTTGACTGGCAAAAATTTATGTGAGGAAATTTTTCTGTCTTGACTTTGGGAAAATGGGAAGAAATATTAATGTCAGCCTGAAGAAAGATATGAAAAATGTATGCTGAGGTTTTGTACCATACCAGCTGAAGTCAGTGAAAAGTCCAAATGTAATTTGCTTGAGCTCAAAGACCTCTGTTAACCTCTATATATATGATATCAGGTACGCACAAGCACAACATACATGGTGGGTGCAAGTGAAATCTTGTCAAGATATATTCCACATAATAAATATTGTCATTATAGGCACAGTTTTCAGTGTTATCAGTAAATAAGGCCACTTGGCAGTTCAAGATATTTGCTAAGAACAAGATATGGGGAAGATGAATATTAAACACATAATCACACAATCCTTTCTCTTGCAATAAAATACTTCCTGTGTCATTTCCACTGTCAGACTGGAAAAATAAGTAGGTGGTTAGATTTTCTCCAAAGCAGGTTAGAACTGGAAATTTGTTTCTAGATAACTACTCCAAATTAATATAAATATTCTATATTTACAGATAATTGAAATATATTTTGCATTTTAATTGCTATAAACAACGTTAGATAGCAACAAAATCCAGAGAACACCTGTTATATATATGCATATAAACAGACAGGAGATTTTAAAATATTTAAATTTGTAAATATTTATACTTTAGATTTGGCATTTGTTTTAAGAGTTTTTGAAACATTTACAGAAAATTTCCCCTAATATAATTAAATTTTGAATGAATTTTCTGTGGTCCAAATTAGGCACGATTTTTCTTCTATTTTGTTGCCCTTGTAACATGTCTGTCAAACTTGGCATCTCTGCACAGGAAAAAAATTAAGAATTAACCCATAAACAAATTTTTCTATTGATGAGATAGATATATGTAGACAATATTTCTACTTACTGCATACATAAACATTGAAAGAGTTTGCAAGGCAAACACTCAGAAGAGGGAGAACACCAAAATAAAAGTTACACAACCAACCTTAGGTTTGTTCCTTTGTGATAAATGGCTGCTTTTATTCTCTTTGTGCACTGTTCCCTGCATAAGTCCTCCTTGGATTTCAAATGTCTATTTTTGGTTTTTTTCTGTTATAATAATTAATAAAGATATCACAGAAAACTGGACCTCATACAAAGCTCAGGTAGGTTCACGTGAAACATCTCCTCCCAGCCTGAGATATTAAGCATATGTTCTTCACAGAAAGTCCTTAATTCGGGAAAACATTTTTATATATAAATATTTAAATGTTATTTTGTTTCTAAAAAGGCATCTGTGTTCTTGTATGGTGAAAAATTTGCTTAACTGCTTTCCTGAACTGGGGCTTAGATTGAATATTTAAGTTTATTTATCTTGGTTCTATTACTCTGACCTTCATAACTTGGAGAAAGCGAATGGGTTTGTCCCTATAAAGGTGCTGAATTACTGAAATGTTTATCTAATTGCCCTGTTTGTATATGTAAATCTGAACCTGGAGGTTTACAAAATGATGTGTTCCCAAAGGGCAAGCATTTAATAATATAAACCTATCTGTACTGAGAAGTGGGAAGAACATCCATATTTATTCATAGAAAAGCTTTCATAAAATCTTCAGAAATGCATGGGATTAGTGGCAGTGAGGATAGTGAGTGAGCCACATTTCAGGGTGTCTGAGAAAGTTAGACTTCTCAAAAAAAAGTGCAAATGAGGATAACAGGTTGTCTGATGAAGATGGTATTCTTATTAAGTTAATAGGTTTTGTGCTAAAAAAAAAACCTGCATTAAAGTCCTCAATTTTGTAAACAGGCTGTCAACAACAGTTTTTATGTATTCACATTATGTTTTGGCTTATTATTCTTAGTAAAACTGATGCCAACTTGCATTACATTTGATTGTGGAAAGCTAAACACATCTCAGTGATAGAACATAACGGATTCATAGAGTTTTCACCTCTATAAGCCTAAGCAAAGCATTTTGTGTACCATAAATCACATTTAGCTCTTCAATATGCTTAAAAGAAAAAAGTCTCATAATGGCAGGAGGTAAGCAGCATTGAAGATGCTGTGTTTTGTATTACAATTCAGAGGATGATACAGGAAAAGGATGGCAAGAGATTTTATGCAGCAGATGAGAAATGAGAGTTTGCAATCTCCATGCCATTAAACAGGGCAGTTAGAGTCAGACCTGCTCTCTTTTCTACCTTTCTGGTTATTTGGTGCCCCTGGCACCTGGGTGTGAGCTTTTCACTTCTGTTGCGTTGTCATCATTATGTCTTGGGGAGATGAATTACTCAGAGCTGCTTCAAACAGCACAGCAGTGATATTTACTTTGGTAACTGAAGGATGACAAAGCTCAAGGAAGGAAATTAAAGGAGAGGGGATTCTGTTGTATTGTCCTGGCTGGGCACGATTCGCCCAGCCCCAGCCAGGACGCAGCCTGCCCCCAGCGCGGGCCGGCGTTGTCCCCGGATGGAGAGACAGAGGCAGGCACCACCAAGTGGGGAGGGCAGAGGGACTCCAAACTGGGCTGTCCCGGGCTGGGAACTCCCTTTCCAATTGGTTGTTGGATGCTGTGGCTCTGCCCCACCCCCGCGGGTGGGGAAAACCGGGCAGCAGGGCCAGCACGAGAGAGAGCACATGGGACAGAGACAATAAACAACCACCAGACCCCGCCTGCTTGGCTCTCCCGTCTCACCTTTTTTTTCTCCGCTCCAGAAGGTCAAGGGGGTGCCGCGAGGGACCCCCTGGGACTGTGGCTGCATTTGCCTAAGAGCTGCCGGCGAGGGCAGCCCGGGAACGAGCACAGCAGGCTAGAAGGGTATTCTCAAACTCGTAGGGAACTGCGCGGCCACAGGGGTAGCTCCGAGCTCGCCAGCCCCCCCAAAACGAGATATAAAAAACAATAGGATTCAGCCTTGCTCATGAGCCAAACTTACCCCTGAGGATGGAGCCATTGATTCTGACACGAGCCATGTCTGCACTTGTATTTTGATGGCTCCTCCTCGCAGAAGACTTGATTTAGGACTGTGCAATGAATTCTCCTGGGGTGAAATGGTGCAAGAAGTAGGACTTTGTCATTGGTGGGCTGTTCAAGAGCCAATTCTGACTGGTAGCATGAAAATAACACCTCCCTTTAACCATCCTTTGGGTCACAGATCCCAGTGGCTTCTTAGAGCAGCTTCATTTCACAGTGAGTTGTTCTGCTTTGCTGGAACTTTATGGTTAGTCATTGCCTTCAATGGCAACTGAAAACATCTGCTCAGGGTTGCCAAGGGGACCATCGCAGGACCAAAAGCAAAAAACAATGAACATGAAAAGAGCTCCCTGGAGAAGACAGATGCAATTGAAGCACCAATAAACTCCCAGCTGCACAACTATCTCTGCTTCCTGGAAAGAAATTATTTGCATCATCTTGTCTGCTGGAAGGACCTGCTCTCTGTTGTTGGTGTAGTCATAGAGGCTGGTGAGAGTGGGGTGAGGCTTCACAGCTGTAAGCAACCGTCAGTAACAGTGTCTTGTAAGGCAATTTCTCTCCTGCTGCAGCTGATATGGAAAGGAAAGAGTAACAGAACCACAACCAAAAAGCCTGCAGGGTACCTTGCAGTTGTTTATGTCATTGCAAACACTGTTAGGTGGGGTGTAATAATGTTTTTGTGCAAGAATAGGTGGTTGTGCAAGGAATTCTCTTGTCACCCATTAAATCTTGTGCATAATTGTCTGTTTCTGTGCATGCATTTAGGAACGGGCCAGTGTAAATGACAGATAAAACCGAGGAGGTGCGAAGGAAAAAGAGAATCCTGTGGTATAAGGATGGTCCATAGCCTATGCCCATGTCAGGTCTGGAAATAAGTCTAGCAAGTGTAATATGCACAAATGACTATGAGTCTTGAGGTAGTACTTTCCTTGCACAGAACTTAGTGCAATCCCTACCTCAGTGACATTCTCCTTTGAAGAGATATTATGGTTCCTACTAATTCTAATTCTAACTCTTCTGATCAAACTAGACTGTTCTGTTGTTCAGTGTTTTTAGATGAAACCCTGAAGTGGTCCTGTTGAAAATTTTTGCTAACTGCTCTTTTTCTCCCCATGTAGGAAGATTTTTTGATTCCTCTTGTCTATTTCGGAGGAGGAGAAACCCTCCCAAGTCTTCCAGCAGCTTTCTCACATACACAGCATACAGAATAAATAGATGCCTCTTTAATGTCTCCTAAAGAAAGGGTCCTGTAAGTTAGTAGCTTTGGAAATGTTGTAGCTTTGTGCTAATGTTAAATGACACTACACTTGGAAAACTCAGACAAACTGAAATTGAAATTTAGTTCCTTTTCTAGAAACCAAGAAGCTCTTTTGATGGAATATGCAAACCAGTACAGTAACATAAAGGGACTGATGGCATATACATCTATAGACAACTCACAAGAGGGGTCAGAGAAAGCTGACACGTAAAGGTCTACTTAGAGGTTACCTTTATCACACTTAATAGTAACACTTCTGTGACCCGAAATGCAGAAAGATCGTCCTGTATTTTCTGCCCAGAGAAACCCTGGCTGACAAATCTATTGTGCCTGTGTTATAAAGCACATATTTTCAAGAAAAAGCAAATGAGATGTAGCTCTCCTTCTATCCACATCTCTGGGAAAACAGCTGTTTAGTAAGCTGATGGAGGCAAAAATCTGTCTTTCCATCAGTATCTTTTCTCTCATAATTAAGTTTTCTTGCTGTGCACTGACATACACTCAGCTCCATTATTAATGAGCTTAACTCCACTGATTATGCTTTGTTGTGAGAATTTCTGTAATATAGAGACCTCTCTGGCTCTGCTGGCCTGGGTTCATTAATACATAACATAGTGAAGTGTAGCCCTGTCACCTTTAAGACTGACCTACCGAGGATCTTGGTCCAGATTCCTGGCTCAAGACTGGTTTCTGTGACGATGCACCCGCTCCCACTAGAAATAAAACTGATGATCTCTATCCACTTGGTATGAAAAAGGATACAATAATTACAACAGTTCTAACTCTGCTTTGTGCTGGTTTGTTAAATGTGAAAACTGGTATAAAAGTCCCTTTTAGATGTGAATACACAGTAGAAGAAAACCAATTAATTAGAACTTGGATTAACTGAGCATCAATGTTTATTGTGGAAGTGGTCCCTGCTGCTATGTAGAAAGCCTCAGCCCTCAAGAGTCTGTGACTAAAGGACACCAGACTGAATCACTTAAGTAGTTGTGCCGTCAGTAAACATTAATGAAATTTGGTTTTGCATACTAATAATAGAGACTCTAGTCTCTATCATGTGAATCTTTATTATCCTCTATCTAAGAAAGCAAACCAGCTGCAAAAATAGTAGTAGTAGGAAGGGATGAGCATAACAGCTACTGCTGTCCATCTGTGAATGAATTATCTGGCTTATCAGATCTACTGAGATGCCCTTGGCATGCAAGCACTGGTTCAGTCAGCTGATATCCATGGTGCCTCAAATGCAGTGTAATTGCTATGAAACTCAAGAGAAAGGAGGATTAGTTTGTACAGCAGTCTTGTTCTCTTTGATGTGATTCGTAACTGCATTTGAAAGGTGTTCAAAATATGCAAGTATCAGGTTACGCCCCCAGAGTCCAGCACTGGCTGTGGTGGACCCCTGCACAGTGTGCAGGTGGATATTTCTGCCATCTGATTTGGACCTGAGCTTATGTGCAGTGAAGAGGACAGAAGTTAGAAGCCCAAAGTTTTAAGTCTTCCCTCAGAACTGTGACTGTGTTTGTGAAGAGGAAATTAAATTGCCTAAACAGACAATAATATTCTCTGCAAAGGACAAAATATCCTTATACCAGAAAGCATGCAGTCAAAGTCTGTATATGAGGTGTCTTGGCATGAGAGGATCCATGCAGGGACTGGAAACTTTTGTTTGAAAGCTGAATCTATTGTTTGATTGTAGAATTGAAACCTTTCTGCAGTACAACTTGAGGCTCCATTAAAAGTTGCTCTGTGGCTACTGCTGCAATTCCTTATCTCTTTCTTTTCCAACCTGACTGTTGCTTTGCTTTTGTGGCTATTAGCTGTATTCCTGCCCTGCAGACTTTCCATTTCTTTTATGAATATGCTCTACTGATATAAACACATTAATACCTACACTGCTGTGTCAATGCTTGGGAAATTTTGCTAGTGCAACCATATAGCATGATTAAAGCAAGATGACTTTCTGTCATTATTCTTTCCCTGACACTCTTTTGCCTCACATCCATGATCATTTAGTCCCACTAGAATACTCCGACTTTTTCTTCTTTTTAATTATTTTTCTTTTTATTTTCTCTATGTATGTTTCCCATTTCTGCCTTCTGTTTTCATCCTTTTATTTTATCTCCTAGACTTCTATTTTTGCTTAACTTCACCTAGCTCCTTATTCTTTTCCATCTATCTTTTTATTATCTTTTCTGGCATTTATTCTGCTTCTTGTCCCATATGTTTACAGGCTTCTTGTGCGTGGAAATCAGACCATTTTGTTATTTGCTTATTCTTTGTCTTTTTTTTTTTTTTTTTTAAGTTTAAGGTATCTACTCAAGGTAAATTGTGTAAAAAGCATGCATATTTAAAAATGCACATCTAGTTCCAACCTCCCTGCAAAGGGCAGGGACACCTTCTACTCAAAGCCCCATCCAACCTGGCCTTGAACACTTCCAGCTATGGGGCATCCAGAACTTCTCTGGGCAATTTGTTCCACTGTCTCACCACCTTTCCAGCAAAGAGTTTTTTGCTAATATCCAAACTAAATCTACTCTCTTTCAGTTTAAAGCCATTCGCCCTTGTCCTGTCACTACATACCCTTGCAAAAAATCCATGGCACCCACATAGCACATATTTCTGTCCAAGAAATCCCAGATAGAAAAATGAGGATGCTACACCCTAGAAACCAGAGTGTCACACTTTGACTACTGAGTGGCGGCAGGTATAACACCATTATCCATGTTCCTACCATTTTCTATAAAAGTGTGCACTTTTACACTAAAAATTTGTCACACCATTATTTTCATATGCTTGTCACTTTCCTCCAAAGAGAGCTTTAAAAATTAGAAAATCTATTTGTGTTAGTACACATAAGGTTTAAACAATAAATGCAGCAGTGCTACCTCGTAAGATAGAAATTAACCCAATGGTACTTAAAATAAGAAAGCCTTTGTGTCTCATGATAGTACAAAATCAAAGAAGTTCCATCAGAAAACAATCTTGAGGACAGGCAAACAACACAACCACAGTCCTAGAAGCGGTCTGGGATGCCTATTAATTATAAATGCACTCATTAAGATATAATTAATAATGGGTTGTTTAATACCTAAGTGCTCTAAACCAATATGGTCCACAGCAGCAGAAAGTGTATTTTGACTGTGATGGCAAGATGCAATATTTAAGCATTTTACAATGGTGTGCGAACAATTTGAGCGTTAAGGGAAAAAAAAAGGCTTATGCAGTAAGAGGGGAGGCATGGGAGAACGTGTAAGAAGAAATTAATGTAGCCAAATTTCAAGCAAAACAGCATTAGCAGGAGTAGTTGGTAATGAATAAACTTGTTTGGTTTTTTTTAAGTGTAACTCTGGACTGTGTATACAAGCATATTTAGTTGCAGTGCAGTGCAGCATATTCTGCGGTGGATCTAAAGGGTTTCTCTGCTTCAAAGCTGAGATCAAAAGGAGAATCCTGGTACAGGGTCAAAGTGGTACTGGCACTGGCAGTCGAGAAGTCCCACACTTGGTCTTCCTTGGCAGAGTTGCTTTCCTCAGAGAAAAACCTTTGACCTCCAGCATCTTCTTGGTCCTCTAAGTTTGGTTATTCTTGGAAGCCAAATACCTACAGCAACATCTTGCTGAGATACACGGAAAAGAAAATATTTTCCTTCCCTACCCGTGAAATCTCAGCAAGGAAGAAGAGATTTTTTTGCCCTTGTTCCATTTGCTGTAACTCCTGAATTTCGTGTGAATGGGTGCTAAAGGCCCTGACCCCCACCTCATGAGTATCTTCTTTCCATAGATACTGGTAGGAGCAATTTTGATTATAACAATAAATCCAGGAGTTTATTGCTATCTGATATCCAGGTAATTGCAGGGATTCTAATCATTTCAGCACAGCAACAGCAAATGTTAGGAGGGCACAAGGAAGACATGGCCCCCGGGGTTGTGGGGAGGTGGTGGTCACTGCATTCTGCCTGTGGTTCGGATCACAGGAAAAGCAGTCTGGAAGCGAGGTGGGAAGAAACCCCATAATGCCAAAGAAGCTGATCAGAAATAACAAACTGGGACCTGTGCAAGGATTAAGGAGAGTTAGGCAAAAATGCTTCATCTCAGGTGGAGGAAAAGAAAGGCAGGAGAGGGGAGAAAAAAGGTGATTGTGGGAATTTGTTTTGAGTGACTCTTGTGTCTGTCAGGAAGGGACAGGATGTCTCTTCAGCTTGCCAGGGCAAGAAAGACAAAGGTAAGAAAGGTTTGGCCCCATTAGGTAACCACAGTTCCAAAGGCTTGTGCAGTGGCAAAGGCTTTATAAGCCAGAAAAAATTAGAATGAGAAGAGTAGATAACCCCACTTTTGTGGTTCTTGCATTCCCTTTGGAAACATTTGTGTGCACCATTTGACATCAGAGTACAAAACTCTTAAAAGTTTTCACTAATTCATTCCAAAAAGGCATTCATGGATTCACAGTATTAAATTAATAGTGTAGGATGTGTTGCAGCAATATGGTATTTGTGTACAAATATTCAGCAGCTATGATGAAAATTAATTCCATGATGAGATTAATCTACATATTCATCTTCTTCAGTTGTGTTCAAAATGGAAAGCAAGAACACTTGAGAAGCAAAGTTAGATTAACTAGCAATGTATGAATATTCTGGGCTTGATTAACTGTTTTTAAGACTACTGTTTTTCTACTGAAAAGAATCACCACAGCATTGTTTCTCTTATCTTGTACTTTATAACAATGGTTGGCTTTCATGTATCCCCCTGCAGCCTGGGTTTTAAATTTGTATCTTATTCTCTCTTGACAGTATTTGTCTTTCTTGCCTCATTGGTTCCAGATAATTATTTATACCAATTTTACTTTTAGATTTTTGTAGCCTTGACAGCTTTGCCTACAGGGATATTTTCCTGGTTTACTACATGGTTTCATAACCATCCGTCTGTTCGGTTGAGATCAGGTTCTTTAATAATTCTCCTGAATTGACAGTAAGAGGTAACTTGTGGTACCACACTTCCACAGCCCATACTTTGGGGTGCTGCCAGTCTTGAGCCCCTCACACTTCACAAGTGGAGGCATTTTTACTGTCCTGCCCCTGATGCCCTGTGGTGGAGCACAAACTCTTTTAGGCACCTTGACATTGAAGTTTTAGTAACACAGTTTTTATTTAAATTCTGTGTCAGGAAAGAAAGCAAGGATTTGGTTCTTCATGGAAGTGTTCCTATTACCGCTTAAATGCTGCCATTGCTACTGCAAGAGCTACAGTTCTGATCACTTCTGGTGCCTTACTGACAAACATAGGCAGCACTCAGGTACCTATTATCCTTAGTCTACAATGTAAGGAATGTTTAGACAAGATAATAGATGTCCATCTTTGCACAGTGGCCAGTTCTAAGGAATTCTAAACAAGTCAAAACAATCTCTCTGGGAATTTTCTAGCCAAGTTGGAAAGTGTCTAAGGAGTTGCCAGACCTACAGACCTAGCAAGGATCCAGCATGTGAGGGCAGAGATAACATTTTCAACAAGTTAATTTTACCCCTACCTGAAACATTTAAAGCATTTAACTTGAAAAAAAAATTAAATCACAGCTTTGTTTTGCTTTCTTTTCCAAGAAAATGGCAAAATGGTATAGTGTATTTTTTTTTCTGACTACTTCAGACAGTTCCATATAACATTGACTGAAACAGTCATTTTAAGCCCACTGATTTGTAGCATAGTTTTGTAGAAATGGCATAAAACAAGAACAAAGTGATGAGTACAGGTAGATATTTTCTATGAGATAAATGATTCAGACTAAATGTGACAATTTAATTCCCTAAGATATTCCAAAATGTCCTTTTCTCTTTTTCCTTTGTTCTTTAGCTTTGTTTTTTTAAATTGAGAAAAGGTGATTTTTTTTTTTTTTTTGAGTGAGACTTGATCTTGGCAAACTGTGATTGCCGATGCTGACAGAGAAAGGAGTCATGGATGGTTCTGGAGGCAGAATCAATCACCAACAAAAATTGCAATTTCCACATGTCCCAGTTGCTGTTCAAGGGCAGAGAAGTAATACCTGTGGGAGACTGCTGCTTGCTCTTTTATCCAGTGCTGAGACAGCCAGTGGGCAAATGCTTTAGACATGTTGTTTTTATAAAGGTGGTAAATCCTTGGCTCTATTAAAAATAATGGAAGTTTTGCCTCCATATTTTAAAGTGCACAGATCTGTTTACTCTTCATTTCTGTGGTGGTACCGTCCTGCCTCCTCCCCCACCAAGGCTTCTCTTTTAATTAGGTAGTTCTAGAATCTCACAGGACTGGCAGTCTGGGGGGCTTGCACTTCTGCCCTCTGTAGGTAGTGGGTTCCCTCACACAGTTGCTGCCTCCCTTGGAGACAGGAAAGCTCCATAATACCCTGCCTTACCTTACTCTTAGAGGCATCTGTGTGCCTCAGGGGATGCTTTGTGCCCTCTGAGAGCTCAGATCCGAGGAGAGACATCTCAAGGTGGGAATATACAAGTGGCTGGGCTGGTACTATGACACTCTGCTGGTAAGTAAAAATCTTCTGCAGACATCTTGTCCAAAAATTGTGTATGTATACATACATAAATGTATATATGTAAAAAGTATGTACAGATGTATGTATTTATGTTTATACCCACATACAAAATAGCTTTTATAACCTTTTCCAGATGGAAGCCCTCCCTGCCCCCATGTTATGCCCTGGCTGCTGTTAGCATGGAATTCAGTTGCAGTTTGCATCAAAGCCAACTTCCAGACAGCTGCCAAGTATGACTCTGTTGTGATGTCCATTCATTTGGATGTGTATGGACAATGACTGGAATATGGAGTGAATTAGAATTACTATTATTTTATTATTTGTGTCCTTACATTCTTGCATTATTTTTTTTAAAAAGGCCTGAAGCATATGTTTCACAATCCCATTTACTGCCATTAGCACACCGACATACTCTGTTTCAAATTGACTTTTAAAACAGACGTGTTATCAAATCCATTTTAAAAATAGTTTGTATCTACCCCAGGGAGATCTGGAATCCTTTAAAGCCTACAGCAATTTACATTCAGAAAAAATGCTCAAGTCAAGCTTTATCAGCTCATACTGTGCACAGTTTGCTGTGTTCAGAGTGGATTGTGAAAAAATGAGAGCTTTGTGACTTGTAGCACTGTGAACATAGGGCTGATACAGTGTTTAGGATAAAAGAACAGCTTCTTTCTCTTCAATAAAAGGAACAAAATCAGTGTTTTGGACCTTGCATCCTCTGCTTGATTAGAGGTGTTAATTATTTCAGCATAATCACTGTCTGTGTTCACAAAGTGTGTTCCCCTCAGGACTGCTGTGCTACCTCTTATCAGCCACCTTTGAATGGCACCACTCGGCTCAGCTGTAGCTGTGCTTTGCAATGCATGTCAGATGGGGTCAATAGATCTTTTCAGCTCCTACTTTGCAGCCGTGTATCTGCCTGAGTGCTCTTTAGTTATTTATATGCTTTGGGTAACTGGGCATTACAAGAGGAAAAGTCATTTTCCTTCTGCATGTTTTAGTCATACCCTGTTCCAACCTTATCTTCAGTTAAGTTTTAGAGAACTCTTTTGGGATAAGAGCAGGGGTCATCTGCAAACCCACTTATAAAGCTTCCCACCGCATTTCTGAAGCAATCCTAAATGTGTCCCAAAGGATCAAGCAAGGGTTTCGAGCATCTAAGTCCTTGAGCTTCTTATGGGTGCAGCTACTTGTTGGCAAGAGGGAACATGTGTATTTCCTAAGGGGAGATTCTTCAGCCTTTAGAGTCAACATATAGAGCTTGTGTGGTTCATAAGCTTAGTAGAGGGAACAAAAGGAACAGAGGGGATGGAAACCCAGACTTTCAAATCTGTGTGGTATCTTCAAGTGCTGCTAACTTTTTTTCTATCCATCTTCAAATCCACAAGATTTCAATCTCACTGGTTATTGTGTCAAGCCATTGCTGACATTACCATACTTCAACATTGTTTTTTATGTTTCCTCGTGCTGAGAAATTGCTCTTGTACCTTTTTCTCCTTTGTCTATCTTTTCTGTAGAACATGAGTTATCCTGAGAGAATGCTTTATCTTACCAGCAAAGTTATGTCCTAGACTGAATATTAAGGATTTATTTCATATCTGAAATTGCCTATCATTTTTTCATCTCAAAGAACAATAACTCTTCTTCTTTGGCAACATCATCTTTGAACTAAACTTTTGTGAATTTTCCTGCATCCCTTAAAAGAGAAAAAGAAAGTCTAATGTATTTCCTCCTATTCTGTCACCCTGAATTCTTGTACTGCCAGGTCATTCTTAAATACAAAAATTTAAATTAAGGGACCAGCACATCATTTGAATGCGGTGCAATGTATGAGCATTTCCATCAAGCTGAAACGCAATTCACAATCGGCCGCACACTGGCAGAAATGTTCTTTGGTGCTTTCTTGCTGCGGGTCCTATAATTCAGACTTTTTAACAGCTTCAGGAGCAAGCTGGAACTTTTTAAATAACAGTTTTCAGGAATGATAATTGCAGACCTGTCATGCAGTGGAGAATGCTGCAGAGAAATTCAGTGAAGAAGGGAAACCTGAGATTTTCAGGAAAAAATCGTTATTGCCTCTAAGGACAGTTGAATTGGAAATAACTGTTCCATGACTTGTCAAGAGAGCAGCTGGAGATCAAGCACAATCTGTAGCTGAAATACTTGAAAGGTGGGCTGGAAAGCAGAAAAATGGCTTTTTTTGCATTTTCCTTTCCATGGTGTGTAAGATCTTTCAAAGACCAGTGGATTTCTTCTTTTTCCTTTTTTCACTCTTCTTTTCTTTTCCTTTTAACATTCCATGATTTAGATCAGGTACCTGAAACAATACTGCTATCCAAAGACATAGTTAGCAACCAGGTCCCCTTACTCCACTTACCACATTTACTAGCAAAAACTCTTATTCGTGTGGGGGTCATCATTATTTAGGCCTTTCAGAAGCCTTATCAACAAACTTAGAAGAAACGGAAACAATTTAGCAAAGCAAGAAACAAGAGGCAGTTAAAACCAGAAGTCGTGTGAGCAATCACAGTTACCTTTAGCATAGACACGAGAAGTTTTGTAGGTAACACAGTACAATCATCTCTGCTACAAAGAAAAACAGCTGTAAAGGAAGGTGTCTGTAGCAGAAGAAACATAGCCTCCCTACCTTTTTCTACTAATTCAGGAAAACAGGAAAACAGATGTGAAAAAGGAAAAACTTTTTGAACTTCCTGACTCTGGAGGAGGGAATAATGTCCTATGGTGCATTTGTAGGAACAGATGTCCATCCACTTGCTGCTGACAGGGCTGAAGAGTGGTCCGCTGGGGAATCTGTTTTCCTCCCTCCCTGTTTGCAAAATCACTCTCCAGAAGGCCCATTTGCTGCTGTTTTGGATTTTCTTTGTCTAGTTCTGCCCACTCTGCCCTCGTCCCCCCTGCTCTCTGAAGCACAGTAAACTTTCTTTCCTTCACTTCTAAATTTTGCTATGTGTTTTCGTCACTCTGTGTGGCAGTGTTTTCATATCAGAGAACATCTTAGACTGCCTTGCCATTTGTCTGAGACTTGCCAAGTCTCTTCACTGACTTTTATCCCCTCTTCCTTCCTTCCCTCCTTGTCCGACGCCAGGCTGTTCTTTCACTTAGAAAAGAAAAGCCAGACACTCTGTGAGACCCAAAGCCCGGGATGTCTCTGACTTGACTGTCATGTCTGTTAGTCAAACTTCAATAATTTCTTTGTTAGAGCATCTTGTGACAGAGGATTTTTACTTAGCAGAATCAGTTATCTGAATTATCACTGCATTATTTTTATTCAGCTCCATCTCCTCCCAGTAATGCATCTAGACTATTCCTAATTTTATGTTCTTCAAATAAAAGAAAAAACAGAATGCTGCAAAACCCAGAGGCCACGTAAAAATTTCAATTTTTCAGAGAGTGTTGGCTGTGTTTCTGTCTTTCAAGCCTGCACAAGTTCTGCTGACAGAGTAGTGATTTAGTGGATTGCAAAGAAGATGAAGAATTTCAAGGTATTAAAACAAAATAGTTTAAATCTTGCCTAACTGAAGACAAAGAAAAAGAAGGAATTTTTTTTAAAACTTGTTTTTCATCAAGTAAGCTAACTTTTCTGTTTTCCCAAGCACATCATATCTTTCTGTGTAAATCACTTTGGAAGCTGGATGTGCTCATTCAGGTTCAGCAATTTCAGTGTCTCCATAATTCTGGTAGGGGTGACATCAGCTGATACCAGTGTTTTTAGTGTTGGAGACCATTTAGGTACAAACTGCATCTTACTGGGGGTATACAGAACTTTTCATACAGTCTGGTTTCCCTAACCGAAAAATACTTGAGACAAGAACTAAAACTCTGTCTGAAGAGGCTGATCTTTATCCAAAGAAACAAATAGCATCTTAAATTTCCAATAACATCCTGAAGAAAGAAGCCTGATCCTGATGTAAATGCTAAGCAACTGATGATATCTTGCTGAACAGGGTTTCAACACAAGAAAATTACAAGAAATAAACCCAAAATTATTCAAAAGTTTAGTTTCAAAGTTATGCAGCTGCTTTTATTTCTGAGCAGATTATGATCCTGATATTTCAAAGTTGCTGAAAAAAAAATAGGGACAAACTCATGCTGGAAATGAATAAGTGATATTTCTCAGATATCTGGGAGATGGCATGCACAGTTGCAGATGAAACAACAGATAATGTCACACTAGCAGGTAGGTAAAAGCAAAGACAAACCCAGTGAAAAATTTGAAAGTCTTATAAAACCTCTTGATCAGTCAAAGAATTTTTCAAATGGTAAGGTGTACATTAAGATTTGAAGTACATATATTCTGATACCCTCTTGGGCTATCATTCCCCTAAGCCACCAGCATGTTATCTCCGTGTAGCTAGAAGTCTGAATCTGGTATTTTTCCACCTGTTGTTCAGCTCCATGGACAAACAGGACAACAGGACTTCTCTTATGACACATTTCAAGGGTAGGCATTCTGCAAATGCAGTGAGGTTTTTTTTGGCTTACTGGCTCAGTGACTCAACGAAAAGGAAGAGCAGGCAGAATCTATGTGAGAACTCGTCATGGTTTAACCCCAGCTGGCAACAAAGCCCCACCTAGCTACTCACTCACTCCCCCATCGGTGGGATGGGGGAAAGAATGGAAAGGGTAAAAGACAGAAAACTCGTGGGTTTAGATAAAGACAGTTTAATAGGGAAATCTGTGTATTTAAGCAGTGCAAAACAAGGAATTGATTCACTGCTTCCCATGGGCAGGCACGTGTTCAGCCATCTCCAGGAGAGCAGGGCCCCATCACACAAAAGGGTTACTTGGGGAGACAAACACCATCACTCCAAACATCCCCCTCTTCCTCCTTCTCCACCCCTCTCTATATACTGATCATGATGTCATATGGTCTGGAATATCCCTTTGGTCAGTTGGGGTCAGCTGTCCTGGCTGTGTCTCCTCCCAGCCTCCCAGACACCCCCAAATTCCACACCAGTGGGGCAGTACAAAAAACCAGAAAAGGCCTTGGCTCCGTGGAAGCCCCGCTGAGCAATAACAAAATTGTCTCTACATTATCATCCCTGTGTTCAACACAGATCCAAAGCACAGCCCTATACTAGTCCCTGTGACGAATACTAACTCTACCCCAGCCAAAACTAGCACACAACCTCACTTTGTATATAAAGTGTATATATATAAAATTTGGATGGAATGTTTACAACACAAAGAAATAGGGATGAACTTACCTTTTGCATGCCTCTTCTGATTCAAGCTTCTTTAAGTTGCACACAGACATTTGTAGTCTTTCTCAGCTGTAAGAAAAGTAATTTCCTTGCTTTATTAAGAAGATTTATGAAGCTACATATTAGGACTCTTTCTTCCTACTAGTCTTTTCCGTTCCTTGGCCTGTTACTTACTGTATGACGTCATATAGTCATATAGTTAACATTATTCCATGTTAATTAAAATATTTTTAAAGCATTGTTTTGAAACCCCATTATTAATAATTGCCTTCATTTCTATACAAAACAACAAAAAACTAGTGATTAAAAGTATGAAACAATGAAGCAATAAATGTAATTAGGTAAGGTCTGAATTTGGCCTGAATCAAAATAATAATAAAGAAATATTTTGCATCATAATTAGTCTTAGGCCTTTGGGCAACTATCTATGATTAATACTGTGTATAGATTTTCCTTTTATTCCTCTTTGTTTTGTCTGCCTCACAGCAATTTGCAGTTGCAGGAGAGCTACCTAATCACGACCTCAATTTCTGCTTCTGTAAAATAGGGGATATATTACCATGCTTAATCCATTTTTATACAGAATGATGAGTCCTGTACAAGTTATCTTTTTCTTTTGCTAGCTCTTGAATAGAGAATATGTTGTTTTTTTTCTTGGGTTTTTCAAGAGGAAATTTAGTGCTCGGAGAAACTTCTGCTGTAACACAGGCCTCCCTCACCTAAGCACTGTCTTGCTGTCTTTCTTCCATTCCCTTTCCTTTTTGGCAAACATAGACTTGCTGGGCACCTAGAATACAACCAGCAGATGCTGCTGGGGCAAGCCTGGGAAGATGTTTCTTTTGGCTACTTGTTGGCAGACACTGTGTGAGTCTTTTTGTTTCATTGCTGCAGTGATCTGAGTGAAAAAAAAGGCAGAGCAGACAGCAGTGTTTGAGCTGAAGAAGACAAGAAGTTTTTCTGGCTATGCAGGGAATCTTGCACTCCTGAGCCCCAGTCA
Organism: Dicrurus megarhynchus; assembly: GCA_013399195.1. Taxonomy (NCBI): domain Eukaryota; kingdom Metazoa; phylum Chordata; class Aves; order Passeriformes; family Dicruridae; genus Dicrurus; species Dicrurus megarhynchus. The sequence goes on from VXAD01008739.1 coordinate 22,361, forward strand.
GTGAGCAGGGGACCCTTGTGATGCCATTGGGTCACCCAGCAGCCAACATACATGAGGAGGGAATCACAGAATAATTTGGGTCAGAAAAGACCTTTAAGATCATCAAGTCCAGTCATAAACCCAGCACTGCCCAGTCCACTACTAAACCATCTCCCCAGGTGCCACAGCTACATGTCTTTTAAGTATCTTCAGGGATGGTGACTGAAGCACTTCCCTGGGGAGCTTGTTCCAATGCCTGACCACCCTTGCAGTGAAGAAACTTTTCCAAATATCCAATATAAACCTCTCCTGGCACAATCTGAGGCTAGTTCCTCTTGTCCTGTCACTTGTTACTTGGGAGAAAAGACCAATACTTTCTTCCCCCTCTTCCTGCCCCTCACTACAGCCTCCTTTCGGGTGGTTGTAGAGGGGGATAAAGTCACCCCTGAGTCTCCTTTTCTCTGGGCTGAACAACCCCAGCTCCCACAACTACTCCTCACAGGACTTGTGCTCCAGACCCTTCACCAGCTCTGTTGTCCTTCTCTGGACTCGCTCCAGCACCTCAATGTCCTTCCTGGAGTGAGGGGCCCAGAACGGAATACAGGATTCAAGGTGTGAATACTAGAGCAGCAGGAATGACACCAAGTCTGCAGACAGACCTGGCAAGTGCCCCTAGGGTTCTGTGTATGTTTTGTATAAAGACTGATTGTCCTTCTGCAATGTTGAAATTAATTTCCTTTTAATGGTATTGGATTTAATTTTCACATAAGAACCTTAAACATTTCATCTGGACCTAGTAACACAACAGGTTCCTTGGCTAGCATAAAATTAAGCTGTAGTGCCTGTTTCAGAATTAGACTATTTTTTGTCTGTTTAATAATAAAGGGAGAATGAGCACAACTTTTGTGCCTTTATGAGGTGGTACCTAAATGTTAGGAGAAAAACTTAATGCACTGGATCTGGCTGTCTGAGAGAGTGAGGCTACAGCAGCTCCACGCCCCAGATCCAACCAGCAGTGAAGCTGAAGATGCATTCCCAATTAGCACACAGCGCATATATGCATCATGATATACATGATATACATGCTGGCCACACAAATCACAGACAGACATACAGAACACTCACATGAGAATAGACAGTTTTTCCTTGGTAAAGCAGCAAGAGTGTTGTAGAGAGATAATATAATAAGTTTTGAATGTAAATTATTATTTAGAAATTACAGCAGACTCCAAGGACAAGCAATTCAAAAACTATGAAAGCATCATTACAATGAGATCTAAAAAATAATGGTTTATTTCAGCTGGAAATAAAGAGTGCTGAGGAACAAAAAATGTAGCCGTTTTCATAAATTATAGAACACCTAATCCTAAACCCAAATTCTCTCACCCTTACACTTTGGTATTCTGTAGTTATGGTCCTCAGTGGAGCTTTATAATCAGTATTTATGCTTAACATACAGAAGCAGCATTTCAAGGCAGAACACAGAATTGTAAAAACAGAGCATTTTCAAAGCTCAGTAAATACTAAACAACTCTTTACACTCAAGCTATTGCTTGTGTTTCTACAAACACTTAAGAACACATTTGGTTTTTTCTTGTGGCAAGTGGTGCTTAGTGGTGATGACTTAAAGGCATAGAATGTCGGTGCTGTTCTCTGATAACTTTTTTGTAAATCTGTGTTTCATAGCAAACACTTGTGACAAATGCTGTCTCTTTGTTTTATTTGGTAAAGGAATAACACACTAAACATAAAGTTTAAAATCATATAGGTCTGTAAAAAACACACCGGGAAAATCTATCAATTCAGTAAGCTCCCTACATTCTAAAACTTTTGTCCATAACCTGGAAATGTAGAAATGCTTGTTGGTGTCTTACACTTCAAGTGTGCTATACGTCTATAAGTAA